>WTSP01007527.1:0-13459 GCA_025331215.1 Actenoides lindsayi
AAAAAAGGGGTCATTTGCAGAAAGTTTTATCCCTTAGAGAGGATCTGGAGACTGACAGAGCAAACAACAGAAAGGCAAGCAGGGCTGGGGCGGGGACAGGACTGCAGAGCTCTGCTCCTGTGTCACGGTGTTATTTAACTGACCCCCTGGAAGGGGCTTATTTACTGGAAACTCATTGTAAGAGGAGGGGTGGGGTGGGGAACAGAGCGGGGGGGGGGCCATGGGGCACAGCACTTACAACTGCCACCCCAGCACTCCCCACGGCTGCAGGGCTCGGTCCGCACATGCACAATCCCCTTGCACAAGGGCTACCAAAACGGAGGAGCGTGTTACATGAACACACGTCACACAGGGGATTCAAAACAATAAAATAAAAAAAAAAAGATTAAAAATACCCAACAGCCTCCGCTGACGTAGGGAAAAACCCAAGAATCACAAGGGTCAGACAGGACAACCCCTCCGCCTCCTACCCCTGCTTTGCAGAGACGTTCCACGCTCAGCCCCCTTTTGGACAAACACACTCCGAGCCTTCGGTGGAAAAAAACCCACCCAACTGAATGAAAAATAAATACACAAGTGTTCTCAAGACATCAGCCACATCTACAGTCCGAGAGAGAGGGAAAAGGAATCTCCACAAAGGGTCGCAGGCCTTTTTCAGGCTGCAAAGACAGCCAAGTCAAGTCTTCCCTCCCCTCTCCCACACTATTGCAAGGTAACAGTCTGAAAAGGCACTTCTCCCAAAGCAGGTCACTCTGCCTGGCCAGGGGTTGGTGACAGGCGGGGTGACACCTAAACACTCTCAGTTTATTGCATGTAGGCAGGGTAGAGGGGTTGGGTTGGGGGCTGGAGGGTCCCAGAGGGCTGCAGAGGGCTCGGAGGAGGCGGCAGGAGACAAGAATGGCCCCGTCTTGCTCTCTTCGTGCCACAGTACCTTGCTTCCGAAGGCTACATCCACCTGGAGAAACCCTTGCCTTCAATGGACGGAGAAGAGCCTCTGCACAGAGGGGCAGGCAGGGCTCCTGGGGGCACCCCGACCCTGCCAGCCCCACGGATTTCCTCCCCGAGCTCAGCTGTTAGGCCGGCGCTGGGGGTCAGTGAGCCCGACCTCCGTGGGGAGGATGGTCCTCAGCCCAGGGATGCTGAGCCAGGGACCGAGAAGAAAACCCATGCCACAGAGCGGGGTGGGGGATGAGCAGTCACCCCGCTCCGCACAACAGAGACAGCGTCTGGTTATTTGGTCAGTTAACATTGGCAGGGGGTTGGGGGCAGGGGAAGAGGGAGAGTGGCAGAGGATTTATATAAAAATAAAGGGGGAAGGGGGGAGAAACAGCGAGCGTGAGCGAGCAAGGTCCTGGCTACGGAGAGAGACGGTTACATTTCGTTAGCCACCAGCTCTTTGTCGGTCACGCCGTTGGAGAGCGAGCTCTGACCCTCGTTCAGCCTCTTGACCCTGTAGGCTTCAAAGTGGATGTTGCTGGTAATATCCTTTATGTTCTGCATGTGTGTCCTGCAGGAAAGGGAGACAGGGGGCAATTGCACCTCAGTCAGCCAGCCCAGCCCAGCCCCTGCCATCCCAACCCTTGCACTCCCAGACATCTGCTTTCAGACATCGCCCTCCCTGCCTCGAATTTCCCCTCCTGCTTTGCTGGTTAATCGTAACTTTAGAGCACAGGAGGGAAGCAAAGGCAACTATAAGCAGCCAAGACCAGAAGCCTTCACTGGTACCAGCAGCCTGGGCTTGGGTACATGGGAGCCCTGGCTGCATAACATCCATCTGGGAAGACCTCAGCCCTGCAGGTCCCTGGAATCAGAGTTTGTAGCCCCATGTAACAAATATGCCCAAACCAGTTCATGTGTGCAGAGATCATACTGCACCCAAATTTAGGAGGAGCCCAACGGCCCCTCCAGTAAGCCAGGGGGGCTCAGCCTCCCATTCCCCTGTAGCAGGAACACCTCTTTTCAGAGGGACCAGAAATTGCCCAGAATCCCCAGTGTCACGATCATGGGCTGAGGGAGGGTGATGTCTTTGGACTGGGGGTAGGACCAGGGCTGGTGAGGGGTCCCTTTCTTTGAATGCCACCTGGTGACTGAAGGCTACAGGGACGGGGCACAGTCCTACTGACCTGATGAGGAGGTCCCGCAGGTAGGCGAACTCACAGTGTGTCGTGTTCTCCACTGGTAGGAAGAGAGAGAAACCCATCAGCGTGCACCCGTGGCATGGGTATGGCAACCACGTGGGGTAAGGAGGACCCTGGGGAACTTCACTGGCATGCGGAGGGATGAGCTGGGGAGTTACTCCCGGAGACTATAGGGTGCAGAATCCTGTAAGCAGCTGCTATAGGACTGGTGATTTACCCCGGTACCTGCCCCAGCTCAGCATGACCAACTGGTTGGTGAGGACTGACTGAGCATTCCCAGTCCCTTCCCACCATCCCCCAGCAAATGAGGGAGCTCCCAGCAGTCTCTCTCATGGTGACTGCCCCTCTCTGGACCAACACAAGCTTAAGTAGCTCTGTAGCAAATGCTGGGCACAGCTCTGCAGAAGTATCTATAGCTTCAGCATGAGTGTCCTGCTTCCACCCCAGGTACACCAGTGTCCATGCTGCTGGGGCTGTGGAAGAACACGATCTCTTGCTGACAAAGGTTACTGCTGTCTGAACAGGGCTTGGAGCAAGCAAGAGTGAAAAATCAAGGGGTGGTGCTCCACCAGAATTAGTCTGACAGCTCACAGTTTACCACAGATTGCAACTTAAAGGATCAACTCCCTTTTTTTCATTTTTTTTTCCACCCAGAACAGGTTTGAACATCATGCAGAAATGGCAAAACAACCAGTAACACTGTTCTGCAAAGGCTGCCCTCGACCACGGCTGGGTCGTGGGCTCTCCCCATGCTGAAGGCAGATGCCAAATGCAGAAGGCGACTGGTTTTAATAAAACAGCTTCTGAGGACAGAGCACAAGAGGGCAGCAGAGCTTTAAAATGCACCGATTTTCCTGGCATCTTTGTTAAGCCATCCCTCAATGCAGGATCCCTATTAAAAACACTCCTAAATGAAAGAAACCTATGAAATGAAAGGAGGTGGCACTGGAGATGTGCCAGTTGGCTGTCAGGGACAGGGAAATGTGTAGAAGCACTGGAGCCAGGAGCCTCCATCGGGCCTTTAAACCATGATTTAAAATGGTGGATAAAAACCCGAAGATGTTGATGGGATGAAGATGGCAGAAGGAAGAAATCCCATAAGCACACCAGCCAAATGCATGGTGGAGGGTGTAGAGACCTCCAGATACCAGGAGAAAGGCTCTAATCTGGGCTTGAGACACAGAGACATGAGTACTGCACTTGTGTGCCCTCAAATCCAACCACCAGGCATTTAACTGTGCAACCAGCAGAAGCCAGGCCACGAGACACCCAGAAGTGGCCCATCTGGCACTCAGCAGCACCCCTAAACCACACAAAGGCCCAGGAACTTGGCGCAGGAGCGTTGGCCAAGGTGTTTCCAGTCCCCAAACACCAGGGAAGAGATTTTCTGTGGAGGGACAGGGAAGCACTATATACACCTCGACCTCTACTGCTGCTTTTGGACCTCATCACCTTCTGTCAGGGCAGGGAGATGGGCTCAGGAGGTAGGGAAACAAAGACAAGGTACCTTCAATGGTGCCCCACTTGGTCTTCCTTCCAAGGATTCTTCTTCCATTAACCTGGTATTCCTGGTCACTGCCCACCACTGCAAACGGGATCATTTCCTGAGGAGGGGGTAAAAAAAACCAAACAAAACATTTTCCTCCTGGAAACCAGTCAGGAAACTAAGCTGGCAAGTAAAGTACTATGTCAAGCTGTTTTCAGGAGAGAGTTTCATGGGAAAAGCTGGTCACTCCCTGACCTGCAGGCAGCCCAGGACCTGGGCAGAAGCATCTCTCACACACATGTCCGGTCCAAAACCAGCCCAAAACCAGTCTAGCCCAGCACCTCATAGGCAGGTGCCAGAGTACAGCCAGGGCAAAGGTATCGTGATGCTTCCCTGGGAATCAACCTCAGCATCTGGCAATCCGTGGCTCAGTCATTTCCTGATCCAAGGTGGAGTCTTTGTACTTACAGTCTCTAGAAGACTTTTTTTCTTCTTTGAATGTGTCCAAGCCATTTTACTGAGCCAAAAAAAATGACAGCTACTTCCTGTAGCAAGGACCGACAGCCACAAAAGCAGGGCAGCCTAGAGGGAAATTCCCTCCTGGTGCTGGCAAGGTTGCTGCCTGAGCCAGGGATGGGCAGATACCAGCACTCCCTGCACCTGGGGCAGGGCAAGGGGCAATGGGACATCCCTGCCCGCTGGTTGCTGAGGGCACCTTTGAGGAGTGGAGCTGGAGGAAGGAGCAGCGACATGGATGGGAGAGGACACCTTCCTCGGGTGCCTTCCTCACCCTCTTTCTGTCCCTGCTCTGAGCTCTGGCAGGACTCTCGGTCCTGGGCAGACCCCATGGACAGGGGCACAGCAGCTTCAGAAAGAAAATATAGGCCTTTTGCAAGCAACCCCCCCAGGACATCATCAGGCCCCGGTGCTTCAGGGCCCATCTGAACACATCCAACCCACAACCCCATGCACTAACCCTGAACTTCTCATTCACTAGCCGATCTTCAGAGTCTTCATCAAACTCCTTCTGAGGATACACGTCGATCCCGTTGGCGAGAAGATCAGCCATTATCTAGCAGAGGAGAGCAGAGGAACATGTGAAGAAGACACAGACAGAACACCTGCACCCCCACCACGATGGCACCTTCCAGCCAACCCAATGAGCAATGCCCACCGGTCACAGCAATAACCAGCAGCAACATCTTGCCTCTCCATTCACTGCTCCATCCAGAGCAAAGGGGAAAGGTCCCAGCCTGTGTCCACCTAGACTCAGATGGGAGAGTAAGGATGGCAAGACCCCTGCAGAACGGACGTGCTGCAAACACGCCGATGAGGCTACGTGTTCTCCCTCCATCTGGAAGGATTTTGAGGGTCTGGTTACAATCAGGAATGTAATTAAAGATAGGGTAAGCTTGTCCTGCATGGTGCAGAGTGGGCGAGCCAAGTGGTCTCCTCATGGTCTTTCACTACAGAAGGGTGTTACCAGCAGCCAAGAGTGCCCAGGTAACATTTTAGACCCCAGACTGACTTTGTAGTCCCAGATCCAGATGTGTGCTTGCAACCTCTGAACAGAGCCAGCAGTCTGCAAAACCCACTGCAGAGAGCAGATGTGGCACCACGGACTCATCCTTCCCCATTCTCCCACACCAGCTCCTGCAGATCTCAGTGCAAACAGGCTGGCAGGCTGCTCAAGCCCAGCCTGGATCCCACCTCCCGGCCCCATTTCCAGCCATCCTTTAGCTCACAGCCAAGGGAGCTGCTTGTGGAGTTTGGATTCAGCCCCCCAAATTGGATATTTCAGTGCCTGATCCTGCTTATCAAGAACTGGGAAGACACAGGTATGGGAAGGGGTAGCTCATCCTCTTCTGCACAGAGGCACCAAAGAACCTCTGGCTAATGTGCTATCCTCTCCATAACCACCAAAGGTGGCCCCTAAAACTGACCTTTTGGAAGACCCTTTTTCCCTTTGCTTCACTGCCCTGCAGTCCAGACTGACGGACCAACGAGGTCGGTTACCCGCTCCCTTCTGCGGGGAATGCCGAGGCCATCACGCTGCAGCCACATCCACCAGCCACAGGAACAGATGTATAGCCCCTCGGCAAGCCCCAGAGCAGGGCACCTCCACCTCTCAGCAGCACCAGGCACACAGGGAGGAAAGCCCCTGCCTTGGATGGATTCAGATGGCCCCTGCTCAGCTCCCCATCGCCAGCTCCCCACCAAGGGAATTTTATGCCTCGCTTTCCCCATAAACCTTGCCCATCTGAGCTCAGCAAACTGACACATTTTTTCAGCTGGTTCCTGTATCAGTGCGCGATGCTGCACAGGAGGGGTTTTCCAGCCTCTATGCGCAGCATCGTCTACCTCCCAAAATAACAGAAACCAGCCTGAAGAGAACAACAATAACAAAGCAGGCAGGAGAAACAGGCCCCGAGTCTCAGACCTCAAAACTTCTCCTGCACTGACAAAGATCCAAGAGCAACACAAGGAACTGCTTGAAGCACAAGCCTTTCCTCCAGCCACGTGGGATCGCTCAGAGCTGCAGCCGGAGGAATGCGCTGGGCTGCCGGCCAGGAGCTCGCCTTCCCAGCCCAGGGAGGGGGAAAGGGGCAGGAGGGGATGGGGGACAAGAGAAGGGAGCCCGGCTAAGAGCCGCCAGACCCTTACCCTTTGCTTGAAGTAGTCCCGCTCCTCCAGCGTTAACGTGTCGGCTTTGGCGATCACGGGGACGATGTTGACCACTTTGCTCAGGCGTTTCATGAACTCGATGTCTAGCGGTCGGAGCCTGAAAAACCCAGGAGAAAAAAGGGGATTCAGGCACTGATGGGGAGGTGGGAGCTGCTGCAACCCCCCGGCAGAGAGGGGCATTCAAAGACTAGACTCAGATGAGGAATCACTTTCTTCTGATAGGACAAATAAAGACATCACCCTCAAAGCGCGGCAGCACGCATCCATCTCCGAGGCGGTTTGCAGACAAACACTTAAAGCGTTTCCCTTTTAAAGCGCCCTGCAGCCCCCTGCAAAGCCCTGTGAAGTGGGAGAGGGCTTTTATCCCTGCGCGGATGCTCGGCCACAGAGGACTGCAGGAGCTCGCCCGAAGCTACGCACGTCCTTGGCAAAGCTGGGGTGAGAGCACGGGCGATGCTGGCTGCGGGGCCAGCCCACCTGCCACCTACCAATGAAACTGGGGAGAGACCGTGGTGTGAAACCTTCTCCTGCCCTACCCAAGCTGCCACTCGTGCTCCAAGGGAGGGCATGACATGGAAGTGGACACAGGTCCTGCTCCCACTCTCTCCTGTGCTGAGCACCAGATGGAGAGAGCCAGGACTGCATCTCGCATCCATCCTTTGGGATTAAAAAAGGCTCCGCTAATTCTCCCGGGGCTCACACAGTACAGAAGAGATGCTGTTTGTTCCAGAGAGCAAAAATATCAGAAAATCTCTACGACGAAAGTCTCAGCAGAGGAAAGCTGCAGAGATTGCATAACTCAAACGATCGGCCTCTCGGGAAATCCCTCCCTGCTACACTCCTGCTGACAGCAGGGACGTGACCTCCGGTGCCACGTGGCTCGGTGTCCGAGGGCTGCAGTCCAGCTGCAGACAGCGATGAGGGCTCCTGGCCATGATACTCCCTCACTCCCCAGGCCTCCGTGAAGGTGTTTCTCCAAGCCAGCTAGAGGAAAGCCCTCCATGGGACACCTTCACTTGCTGCAGGTCCCCCCACAGTAGCTCTGGAGGAAATGGGGACACATGCCCATGCAAGATGGTTGAGCAGATGTTGCCCTGGAAAAGGAAACCTGGAGGTCTCAGGGGATACCAGGGTACAGGAACATTTTTGGGGTGCTCATGCATCAAAGAGCCTGTTTGAAATGAGCACTTGCTGAAAGGACACAAGGAAGGGGCAGACAGGCCAGCACCAGAGCCCCAGAAGCAAAGAGACACTGTGCTGTTTGTACATCCTCATGACCTCCAGCGGTGGCACATGCCAGCAGGACACGACCCAATTCATCTTTGGCGAAACTGGGGCAGAGAATGGTGAAGTCACCTTTTGGGGGAGACAGAGGCTTCAGTGGCAGAGCTGAGGCCAAGAATGAGACCTCCTCAAGGGCCGACTAGCCCTGTGCCACACAAACCAGAAGCTCATGGCAACAGGAAAGAAACTAAAATAAATGGGACAGTGACTTAAAATGCCCAGTTGCAAGCAGGCACCCAACAGCAGCCCTGCGGGAGAGAACACAGAGCAGGGTGCCCGGGGAGAACATGGCCAAGAGAGCACCTACGGGCAACATGCTCAAGACCACGGTCTTCTCTGAGGGGCTCAGAGACCCCTGAGACCCAGTACGGCTCCTGCAAACCCAGGAAGTCACATAAGTGCAAAGGGGAAGGGGCTGATCCTGCTCCTCAGCAGTGACCAAGCAGTGTCCACATCCTGTGGCCTGCTTCCAGCACCAAGGGAGAGATGCCCAGCCCCGGAGAGACTCAGCTCTGGCTGATCCAAAAATGGCAGCTCGAGGCTGCTCCAGTGCAGGCAGCACCGGTGACCCAGCCAAGCCCTTCCCTGTCAAACCCACTCCTCTCCCCGGGACCGTGCCAGATGGACCTTCTCCCCACACACCAACAGCACACATAGCCCAGAGCACGTCGTTAGTGTGCGGACAAACGAGTTCCTAACGCAAACTCAGGAGTCACAGATCACCCTGGGCCCCAGGAAAGAAAGGGTTTGGCTATTAAAAGTAAAAACAAAAGACAAGAAAAAAACACAAGGAAACCCCCATGGACACATCTAAGCAGACTTGCTGCTGGCAAACATTGTTTGGAGCTCTGCATAATGTATTTCCCAGACCTCCAAGGAAGTAATGCAGTTATGCTCCTTTCCCAGCAGACTTCTTTTCCCCCTCCTCTCTCTTTGCTATTTTTCAAACAATTTTTCCCCTTTAAAAGCCTCTTCCCTACTGAGACTGCGTTCCTGCCTCTTTCATCAGCGTCTCCTTCAGAGTGAAGACCAGGATACATATGTAGTCGATAGAGATGAATTCACAGTCAGACCCTGGAGTTTCAGCTCAGCTGACATGTAAAAGCCCCGTTAGCAGCGCTCACCGATACTCAGAGGATGCTGGCAGTGAGCTCGAGAGCAGGAGGCAGCGCCAGAGCCAGCCCGTGTCCCCCAGCACCCACGCTGGTCTGCACCCCAAAGCCAGAAGAGACCAAGGCACCTTTGACATGACTTTCTGCTCCGATGAGCTTCTGCAAGTGCCTTGTCCAAGGACATGTCCCATGGACACCTCCCTGCACTATCCTGGAGAACAGGAAGGGAACCAAGGGACTCTATGGGAAGGGAACCATTCTACTGTTCTCAAGGGAACCCATCTATGATTCTGTGGTTGATTCCCCGGAAGAGCAAACTCTACATTTTCAGAGTATTTTGCAAGTTCCTAGATATTCTACCAATTCCTGCTGGGTAGCCCTCAAAAACCCTGAAGTATTTAAAAGACAGTGATTCTTTCCACTTAGAACAAGACCTGTCACTAGCCAGCGTATTCATGTGAAGATACCAAAGGAGAAGAAATAAACAGCTTAAGGCGACCACAAGCGCAAGGAGCTTGATCTGCACTAAGAGCCCTGTACAGACCCAGGCAGACATGGCCAAGGTCATGATGGAGCAAGCCCAGAGCTGATTCTTCTTAAAGCCCCACTGTGAGACACAGCCCAGGACAGCAGGGACTTCTGCTGGTATCTGCAGGGACCAGTTTTGGTGTTTAACCACCACCATCCTGTGGCATGCCACAGGCACAGCAGTGCTGGCCTCCACCAGGTATCTGAACTTGGTTCACCCACACAAAACATCAATGCCAGCACCCGGTGAGGATCAGCAGTGAAACTTTTACACAGACAAATACGCAAAACAGCCAGAGAAAGTGATTTCATGTCAGGCACACACTCTGCTCCAAGCAGATCACAACAGAGAGGGTAGAGCTCAAGAAGAAAAAGCATCCGTTTTCTTCCCCACACAGTCCTTGATATTATTAGCTTGCAATTAGACACATACACACTTTGGACTTGGCTGGGAGAGGGTGGAGGAGCTCTAAGGGCCTTGGATGGGCCAGAGCAGGAGCTGCAGGAAGGGCTCCATCCCACCCTGGATGGTGCTGGTTGTTTCCCCACCCCCTCTTGCTGTCAGGATGGGGACAGCAGAGCAGCTGGGCATACGTTCTCATGGCTGGGCACACGTTATTTCTGCAATGCCTGCAGCCACCATGCACAGACGGGATCTAAGCAGAGGCTCATTCCTGCTGGTTCCCTCAAAGTGGTATTACAGGAATCAAAATTCACATCGAGCTGCATAGTTAGTTTCTTTTGGTTGTGCCCCAGGTCAAACCAGTAGCAAGAATTTGAGCTGCGCATTAAGCAAACATCAGCGAGCATCCAGCAGCCACCCAGCCTCACCACCAGGACCCACGTTCCTGCTCAAGGGAGCTGGTGGGCACCCGAGGGGCAGCTACTGGGGAAAGCCGCGGTGGGTGCCAGTCCGCCAACCAACAGCTCTGGTACAGGTAGAAAAGGGGCTGCCGAGGCTAGGGCCATGTTTCAGAGGGGTCAGAGCTGAGCAGTGCTTCACAGAGGGCAGGGCTGAGATATTTATTGGGTGGTGAAGAGCTGGCCTTGCACGGCTGCAGCCCGAAGCCGCTGCCAGCACGTTACTTAGCCGTCGCAAGCAGGGTTTTACGGGAGTGTTACAAGAAGGACAGGGTGTGTGCAAACTAGATGGGCTGCAAAGCCTGCCCCAAACTCCCTGCAAAGGGAGACAGCAGTGGAAACTTCTCTGCTCATTAACCCTTGAGCTGCCCAGATGGGAGGGATGGACTGAAAGGGAGCCGAGCAATCCTCCACTCCAGCCTTGAGATCTGTGCACCTGGTTCGCCTGGCTTCTTTCCCCCCACCCTCTCGCTCCTTTTTATTTAAGAAAAAAAACAAACTCTTGCCCAATGACCTGGCAGGCTTAGGCCCGGCTGCCTGCAGTGGCCATGTGCCAAGGGAGGGATGTCAAGTCCTGTGCTGTGTCCGTCCACGTGAGCAGGGAGGGACAGACAGACACAAGTCACCGCTGCTTTGGCTCTGTCACACAGTGAAGGCAGCAGCTCCCCAAAGACAATGAAAACAAGCCCCACGCAAGTACCACCCCAGGCCAGATGGCACCAAGCATCCTGGGGTAGAAAGTGGCACAGGGAACAAAAGGATGCTGCCACATGGGCTTGGCAGGGTCCTGCGAGGCCGGGCATGAATATCCCTAGTGCAGGTCTCTGCAGCACTACAAGCCACTGCCCCTGTCAGCCATGCACCCTATTGTCTCAAGGAGAAGCCAAACACACCACATCAATGATCTCGATGCCCTTCCCAAATCCCTCTGCAAGGGACCACGCATCTCGGTGAGGGCACAAACCTGCACTCAACCATGTGCAACAACCCCAGGACGCGACCTCCCGAATCCTTGTCCTCCAAAATGACCGGGATCCTCTGCAACCAGCACTGCCACAGCAGCTCCACCCAGCAGGAGAGGTGGCCACACCATCCATTCAGAGAATCCCAGCATGGTAGGGGTTGGAAGGGACCTCTGGAGATCATCTGGTCCAAGCCCTCCACTCCAGTGTGGTCACCCAGAGCAGGGGATCCAGGATCACATTGTCCAGGTGGGTTTGGAATCTCTCCAGAGAAGGAGACTCCACAACTTCTCTGGGCACCTTGAGCCAGGCTCTGTCACCCTCACAGCAAAGAAGGTTTTTTGGGTCCACAGACCACAGCAGCACTAGGGAAAGCCTGTCCATGATGATGAGAAACCTAACTTGGGCTTTATAAAGGAGCCCAACCCCTGCCTGAGCTCTCAGAGAAACAAAATTTCTCACCAACTTCTCCCTCCCAGTGGGGTTTGGAGCCTGCAGTCATTCTTGGCTTATCACCATCCCACAGCAGGAGAGGGCACAGGAGCCAGAGGCCAGCTTGGACACTGAGGCAGGAACGTGGAGCCATGGCTGGGGGGCAAGCACCGACCCCAGCTGGGCTATCGGACTACGGGGAAGAAGGATCAGCGCAGGGCTCAGCAACAACGGCCTCCAACCACGGGGCTCGTTCAGATATTGGAAACACATGTTCGGTGGGGAGAAGGAAAAAAAGCAGCTGACTATCCACACAATTGCTGTTAGCCAGCGGGTGAGAGAAACCAGAGCGCACGGCTGGGGAGGCTCCGGTGGGGGACACGGGGATGGGCTCCAGGCTGCTGCCCACACAGCCCAGAAAGGGCAGCTGCCACCACCCAAAATCTGCAACCTCTGTGCAGGTCAAGTATCTGCAGGGTCTAAGCATCAGACGCGCTTGGAAGAGGTAAACAAAAAAAGGCAATGAGAAAACACTCAAGTGTAGCTAATACTGCAACACCCCCACCTGACAGGGCAGGGTCTGCAGATCGGGGCTGAGATAAGTGGGACCAACATGCTAAACTGGCCTCAAAATGTCATCTCCCTTTGAAACGTCTTCTGCTTTATCATATTGAACCATAAACATTTCATCGGCCTCTCTGCTCCCGACTGACAGCCGGTTACACAAGATGAGCATAACTGGCCCATGCAGTCATTTTATTCCAGTGAAAGATGCATTTTCATGGGTACGCTGACAGAAGCGAAACAAAGTCTTTTCTATTGGAATAAATCTCTGCACGAGGAAGAGGAAAAGGCTGACATTAATACAGTGCTGGCAGCTCAAGTTTACTTTTGAAAACAGACCCCCAAAAATCCGCCCCCGGACAGAGCCAGAAGTGGAAGGAATTGACACAAATCAAAAGGAAACTTAGGCCTCATTTTATGTTGTGATACTTAAAGTGTCTCAGAAAAATGTGACTTAAAGCGCCCCAGATTTTCACTGCGGGCTACATGCCTAGGAAAAAAAAGACCAAAAAAAAAAAAAAACCAACAAGGAAAAAAAAGTAGAGCAAGATCTGGGGCTTTGATGCTGTTGTTTGAGAAGTGCCAGAGCCAGGAGAGCTCTGCACTGAATAAACTGCATCCCACTCACAGACTTGTCAAACAACACAGAAAATACCATAAAAGGGTGAGGGGTTCTCCTGGCTTCTCCCCTTACAAAGGCAGGGGCACAGCAAAGAAATATTAATGTTCTGTTTCCACAGGCAGCCTTTCTGTCCAATTTGAGAGCTCAGCAACTGGTGTCCACCATCAGTTGAGCAAGCAAGGTGATCAAAGCAAAGCAAGCAGCTAACTGGAGCTCAGAAGAGGCTTTGCTGGCCCCTTAGAAGAGGAAATGTCACATTTCTCTAGTGTATAACAACTCTGCTGTGTTATTGCAATGGCTCCAGATGCTACAGCCCTAGGAAGGACAGCTTCATGGTGTCCTCAAGCTCCTCAAGTCCCCAAGAAACACTGAGGGATCCCAAGGATCAGCACAAGAAAGACATGGACCTGCTGGAGTGGGTTCAGTAATGATGTAAAGGCTGGAACCCCTCGGCTGGGAGGCCAGGCTGAGAGAGTTGGGGTTGTTCAGCCTGGAGAAGAGAAGATTCCAGGGAAACTTTCTTGTGGCCTTTCAGTATTTAAAGGGACCTGTCATAAAAATGAGGACAGACTTTTTAGCAAGGCCTGTTGTAACAGGACAAGGGGTAATGGTTTGAAACTAAAAGAGGGAGATTTAGACTGGAGAGAAGGAAGAAATTTTTGATGCTGAGGGTGTTGAGCCCCTGGCCCAGGTTGCCCAGAGAGGTGGTCAGTGCCCCATCCCTGGAACCATTCCAGGTGAGGTTGGCCGGGGCTCTGAGCAACCTGCTCTAGTTGCAGATGTCC
>WTSP01007527.1:14831-25983 GCA_025331215.1 Actenoides lindsayi
CACCAGTTCTCATTGTTGATGTGGTCTCCAAAGCCCGGGGTGTCTATGACTGTCAGCTTCATGCGAACTCCCTTCTCTTCAATCTCTGAAAGACAGGAGAGCCAGTGAGTGCTGATGAGGCAAGTGTTGACGGGTGCTCGGGACAAGCCCACCCTCCTAAAATGAGGTGGAGGGCTGGAGTTTGCTCCCAGGGGAGAAATGAACCTTCACAGCTTCTAACAGGCACAAATCAGCCCTCCAATCAGATGCTGCATCACATCTGCCCTGAAATGCCACTCACCATGGCCACCTCACTTGTCCTCTTCCATCACAATTAAGTAAATACTGGTGGATAAAGAAAACACAGATGTTTTCTCAGCCCTCCAAACATCTCTGGATGGTAAAATCCCCTTCAGAGAGATGAGAGCGGAGGTTTAGTGGAGGTCCACAACCCCCATGAGCCCCCAGAGACACAAGGCAGAGCAGAACCAAAAGCCAAAGCGCCAGGTGGGATCTGCAGAGCCTCACCGTGAGTGATGGATTTGATTTCAATAGTCTTGGGGATCCGCTCTTCAGAAGTTGGCTGTACAGATTTCCGGCTGATTTTGGATTTGAAGAGAGTGTTGATTAACGTGGATTTCCCCAAGCCACTCTGACCTGGAAAAGAGCAGGATAAACCACAGTCAGCACTCACTCGTTTCCGGGCTGTTCTGTTCAGGGGCCAGGGGATGGGGATGCTGATGGACTCAGCCTGCACCAGATCTGCAGGAGGGAAGTAAGAGGGGCAGCTGCTTCCCTGCAGTCCCTCCAGCTCAAGGAGCTCGAGTCCATCCAGGGCATGAACATGATGTGGGCAGCAAGCACCTTCTGGGGCCCCGAAGCAGCTGGCTTGCTGGGATTGGGCAGGTCAAGGTCTGGTTCCTCCCATCCAGCCAAAATCACAGCAACCCTGAGGACAGGCAGACACCTTTGGGGAAATTTTAAGGGCTGCGGTGACACTCAGCAGCCCTGAAGAAGAGCACAGAGACCAGGGAAACCCAGGAAAGAGCATCCTGGCATATCTGTGCCTTTGCCCTCCTGCGGCCTCCCCTGTCCAGCTCCACAGGGAAGACTTAGGAGCAGCTTGGCAAGCCCTAAGCTGGCCAGGATCAACAGCAGCAGCAGTCCTCCAAACCTCAGCCCTGCAGCATCCGCTGCCGCTTCCCTGGCTTGCTTTTGCAATTGAACCAGCTGGCTACACGGACCCCTTAGGAGCTCCTCCGAGTCCCACAAACAACATCCCAGGAAGCACAACAGATTCCACAACTTCAGGAAAAACAGCTTGTGGAAAGAAACAGTTGCATGCTTTATATCCCAGAGTTGAGGCTGATCTGTGTGGCAACAACAGACACGATGCCCCGCTCCCAAGCGTGGTCACAGGCTCACCTGACCTCACCGAGCGAAGGAAGCAGCAGCACCCCAGGGACCTGAGGGTCTGCCCTACGCTCAACCACCCACCTCAGGAACCCGAGGGCCCTGGGGCGAGTGGCTGAGCTCAGGGCAGACCCACTCCCACCTCCCTGGTTTGCAGCCCAGCACATTTCCCTGAGCTGAAATCAGGTGGGCAAAGTGTGGCCAAGCCCTGCTGTGAGCGGCCAGCTTTCCTCTCCTCTCCTTACAGATGCTCTGCACCAAAAACTGAACACAAAAGATGTGCTCTGGGGTTTTCTTCTTAAGCTTAGACCTTTTTTCTTGTCTCCATAACCTCAGAAGACATGGAGATAAGCCTTAAGACCACTTTCAGAGCTTCAGTCGGCTGGTGAAACCCTTTTGAACAGGGACCCTGCACGTAGGGGATTTTCAAAAAGCCGCATCACAAGGGCAGGGTGTGGGCAATGACCCCTCACCAGCAGCAGTGCTCCATTCCCACCTCCTGTGCAGAAGTCACCTCCCTTCTCCCTCCACCCGTCTCCCGCCTGTAAAACAGGGATTGCAACGATTTCAACACAAGAACTCAACGGCTTAAGACTAGATGGGAAATAAAGGAGACAATCTCTTTTCTGTAGTGCCCAGCAGTAGGACAAGGAATAACGAGTATAAACTTGAGCACAGAAGGTTCCACCTCAACATGAGAAGGAACTTCTTTCCTGTGAGGGTGACAGAGCTCCGGAACAGGCTGCCCAGAGAGACTGTGGAGTCACCTTCTCTAGAGACTTTCAAAACCTGCCTGGATGAATTCCTGTGTGGTATGCCCTAGGTGATCCTATTTTGGCAGGGAGGTTGGACTAAATCTCTAGAGGTCTCTTCCAACCCCTACCATTCTATGATCTCATCCCTAGAAGCCTGACCATCTCCTAGAGAAAGGCAGCAGGATGAGAGCCCAGCACAGCACCCCATCCCCGAGGGCACCCTGTGAGGTGCTGCTCCTCCCGCATCCCTCCCTGGGTCTTCTGGGAGGGCCACAGAGCTCGACTTGTTTATGCTGCCACGAATTCCCCAGCTTGTAAACAGTCAGCCCAGAGCTTGCCAAGGGAAGAACAATGTTTTCCAGCCGCGCTGCAGCGCGGGCTTTCATACCACACACAGCGCTGCCAAGGCAAAGCTGGGCCCTTGCCGCAACATCCCTCGTGCAGCTGCACAGCAGAAAGCCGAGGTTCTGCCACGGCACAGCTGGCTCATGGAGGGATGGGAGCCTCTTCTGGCAGGGAAACGGGGGCTCAACTTGTACAATCTTGCTTGCAGGATCTCAGGATCAGTACTGTGATCCCTCTGCCCCAGCACTGCTGATGCATTGGCAGCAAAGAGCTGGGTTTGTTAAAAAAACCTTGCAAGAACTGGTTCTGCAGTGACAGGGTGTGCAGCGATATCCCAGCCTGGGGAGCTCTCCCCGTAGATCAATTTGTGTATGGAAATATCAAAATGGGAAAGGCTTCAGCAGAGCTCACCAGGAAGCTACATCACACAAGTATCTTTTACAGAATTAGCAAACTCTGCATCAGACCCTCCCATAACCCCAGAAAGCCCCCCCTGGGATGCAGGGGCTCCTACCCCATGGACATCACTACACAAACCCACAGCCCTACACAACTCTTTGCAGAAGGTGCAGGATGGTGAGACCCCATAACTATGTCATGGGCCATGGCCTGGGATTTAATCTTCTCATCCCCCTGCACCTCCCCTGGGAGATTCAGAACCTGGCCCTGGGGAGCACAGCCCAGCTCACATGAGGGGCTCCACAGGACCAGACCAGACACCAATAGCTGGAAAAAATCAGAAAAGGCTCATTTCTTTTCCCTCATTTCTGGTGTTTCACAGTGCCCACTCAATTCTCCAGTATACCCAGCATTCTGCCTAGTGACTGGTGCAGTCCCTGGTACTGGGAGCCATGGGGCATCAGGAGCACAGACCCCTCCAGCAGAAGTAAGCCAGTAGCCCCTAACTGAATAAAGCTCCTTCATCCCATCTACCCTGAAGCCTCAAAAAGCGAATGAACAGGAGCCTGTAGGCAGCAGGATTTGGACACACAACCTCCAAGCCCTCCTTGCCTCTGGACACCCGTTGGGACACTCTCACTCCCCCTGTGCTCCACTGCAGCTCCTCAAAGGAGCCACCAGCAGTAGAAGCCGTTCAAGCCCAATGACCCAGGTACACAAAGCCCTCTTGCTGGTCTTCGCTGCCACCAGTAAACCAGACGTGGCACTTCTTCCCTGATACCTGCAGTGTAGTTGCCTGAGCTGCACAGCACAATAAGAGAAAACTCACAAGAAAGAATTTTACCCAAATTGCTGGAAATACTAGCAAAGGTTAGGGGGCTCTGGCATACCGGCAGCAGTGCAACCTCTTGAGCCCTAACATTCCCTCTGACTGCTCAACCCAGTGCAGGGCTCCCAAGAGAGCAGGCAGGGAGCTCTCAGCAAGGCTTTGTTGAGTCCCGACACCCCTTGAGGTATTCCCCTCTGGGACGTGCCTATGGGTAACACACCCCAAGACACGGGAGGATGTGCAGGACCATGGGCCACATCACATCAACAGCTTTAGAGCCAGCTGAATTCACGCCAGCTCCTCGGGAGCGGGGTTCGCTGACTCCTAAGGCAGAGACCCCAACACTGAGCCCGAGGAGACTCCAGAGAGGACAAACATCATCGCTGAAGAACAAAAACAACTTGTTGAGCACGTTGCGGGCAGCTGGCGTAGGGGGAAGAACTCACCCACGACCATGATGTTGAACTCGAACCCCTGCTTCATGGCTTTCCGTCTCATCTGCTCCAGGATGGCATCGATCCCCACGTAGCCAAAATCCGCAGCCGGTTTCTCCGGCCGCGTCGGTGCCGCCTGCTTGGGGCCAACATCCCGTGGAGCGTCCGTCATGCCGGGTGCGTGGCTGGGAACTGCCTCTGGACCTGTGGAAGCAAAGCCATGGTGGTCAGAGGCGGCAAGCAGCGCCAAGCATATCGGGATGCTGCCCCTGGCAGGGAATGAAAGGAGTTGTTGCAGCTGAAGCAAGAACAAAGCACGTGTGGGGATGCAGGGCACCAGTAGGCTGAGAGAGGAGGCACCCAGGATCTTCCTTCACTTCTAATTACATTTCATTTGGGATTCCCCTTCTTAAATGAGTGGATTCACCTTGATCTCTGACCACATCACCAAGCCTGCCACAGCAAAGCGGTGCTGCTAGAGGGGAGCAGGCACACCAAGTCCCACCAGCAGCCGATCCACCGCCAAAAAGCAGGACCCAGGACTGAGAAAGTCCTCAGCACAAGTCTGAGAGTTTATTTAGTCAGTGATGAAAGCTTTTAGCAGCACAGCCCTGTGCCCAGGCACTGCCACTAAAGGCTTGAAGAGCTGCCCAGCCTGCCCGCTCCTCTGGACCGCTGCAATTACAGCACTATGCAGATTGCTGGTGGGAACGCCTCGCAGCCACGTTTGGAAGAACCGGGTGGTTTTGCAGACACAGGAAAGTCCTCGGTATCTACTGACACGTGCCCTCCTCAAGCTCCAGCTGATGCAGCACGGAGGCTGCTGGTCCCAGCTTGCAGGAAACCCCAAACCCAACACATCTGCATCAAAATGGGTCGTGCCAGACGACACCCACGCAGTCACAAAGCTTTCCTGATGCTGATCTAATTCTGCCAGTATCTGCCCAAGGAATCCAAACCCTTTGGCTTCCTAGAGACAGGCACTCGTCTCCCCTGTAAGACAGCTCCAGGTTACCAAAGCACTGCAGGAAAAGCGAACGTAGAGGTACTGCCTCATTTAACATCTTTGTAACCAAAACTGGGGAACCATCCACACTCCCCCAGGGAGAGTTAGGAAAACATGCTTCTGAGAGCCCTCCTCACTCCAGGCTGATTGATGCCCAGGTTCCTGCAACCACCAGCCTATGCAAGAATTTTATTTTTGTTAAGTTTTTTTTTTGCAACATTTATTTTATATTTTTAATTATATTATTATTAATAAAACCGTTATTATTTGCAAAGGACTTACTGCGAAGTCCTCATCTGCACTCTTCCAAACATGAATACAGCTCTCAGCTCACCTCCAAACCCCACTGTTATTTCTGGCCTTTGATGAGGTGCTGCCTGGTTTTCAATTCCTCTTTCCCTCCCTCCAAAGGGATTTGTCTGGAGGAACATGGCTGGTCCAATGGGGTTCCTCCAAACTTCTTTACTGTGAGGGTGACAGAGCACTGGAACAGGCTGCCCAGAGAGGTTGTGGAGTCTCCTTCTCTGGAGACTTCCAAACCCACATGGATCTGTTCCTGTGTCACCCGCCATGGGTGATCCTGCTTTGGCAGGGGGGGTTGGACTTGATGATTTCTGGGGGTCCCTTCCCACCCCTCCCATTCTATGATCAGACTGGAGCCCAATGAGCTCTGCAAGGCGGAAGTGCTTGTTTCCTTTGGGCACAACACGTGTTCAAATACAGCCCAAGCAGACCAAAAAAAAAAAAATAAAAAAAAAATCTATGAAAATAATAAAAAACAAACCCAGAACTGATGCTAAAGACTGTTGGGTCACTTTGAACACTTTTTTCCAACCCTCAATCCCAGGCTGTGCAGACCAGAGCTCCTCACAGAGCTGCTGGAGAGCAAACACGCCACAGCTGACACGCACACGGGAGCAACACGCTCGTCCCACGGCACACACAGATTCCAGCTCTTGCACAGCTGGCAAAGCACTGCCCCTTCCAAAGCCGACCAGCTCAGCGTGCCCGAGGGCTTGCCACAGATCCCAAATTAGCCCCGTTCCAAAATGGCAAGGCCAACAGTGGAAAAAAGTCCTACAGACCACTAGGAAAAAAAAAAAAAAGCTAAATCACGTGGAAAATATGCTGCTGCCAGCCAGCAGCAACACTGGGTTATGCAACGGCTTTAGCTCCTGCAGGCACTGCTTATGCGCACGGGAGAGAGCCCAGAGCACCCTGGCCCCGTGGGATGGGGCGGCAGCCGGGAAATGGGTGCAGGTAAAGTCCAGCAGTGACCACAGGGAATTTAGGAGATTAAACAAATTGAGCAGACAGCCACTCTGCACTTGGGATCAAGGCCAGGAGCATCTCCAGCACCTCCTGGGTGATGCTCGTCCATCACGGTCCATTAACGAGTAACTGGCAGGGTGCAGAAGGGGCTGACCCTGTCAGGTCAAACCTGTCCCCAGCACAGGGAGCAGACACTACGCGCTGCCTTGACACATTGCCACGTTGCCTTTAGTGTTGAAAGGAAGGCTCATGGCTCTCCAGCCTCCAGCAAGACCAAAGCCAGAGGAAGCAGGGGACAACGGCGGGCAGCGGCTTCTCACCACAGCACATGCAGGCGTGCAGAAAAAGTGACTTAAAGGACAATTTTCTTCTAGCATCTGGCTCTTGTTTGGGAAAAAAATGAAGTAAAAGTTAATACACTGCAACTGGGAGTGTCTGCAGGACATCAGGAATACAAAGACACAAATGCCCCAGTGGCACCAGCAGACTCCCCAGGGAACCGCTGTAACCCAGACCCTCACTTGTCTTTTTAGCTTTCCAGCACCAAGCTGGGCTTTTCTTAGCAAGGACCCCAGCATCCCACTTGGCTCCAAAGGGGTTGTGCCAGCAGTGGCAAGATGCAGCCAAGCTGCAAGACCACTCCACAGCACAGGCACACAGGGATTCAAGGAGCCCTCCCAGAAATCACTTGTCTAAAACAGAAAGAGCCTAGAAATAACCCAGAGCTGAAGCGCTGGCTGCCCAGGGTGCACTGCAGGCAGGATTCTGTACTTGTTTGACCAACGTGCTCTCTGCAGGGACAGTGCCAAACCTGCAGCGCTCCTGATGCCAGCATTGCTGAGCTGACCCTTCCAGAGCACCGCAAGGAGGGATGGACTAATAAACCACCCAATACTGCCAGAAATTCCTGATGGCCACAGAGTCCCTGGCAAGAGCAGGGTCAGACCTCACGCACCCTTGCTTCACCAGTGCCACTGCAACACAACTACTGGTCCCTCCAGTGGGGAGGGAGGCTGGGGAGGCACATGGGCTGCTCACCTGGCTGATGGGGCAGACAGTCCAGTCTGCAGCTCAACTCTGGCTGCCCAGTTCCTGGATGAACACGAAGAATGTGCCAACATGTGCTTGCACCATATTTAGAAGACCTCCTCTGCCAGGGAAACCCTCTCCACATGGGCGCAGGAGATGTCAAGACCATCAGGTCTGCGCCGCATGGAGCAGGAACAGCCCCACGGCTACAGCCCGGGCGCCGGGCTGACTCAGGACAGCTGCTCCAAAGTTGATTTTGCCAAAGACTCCAGGGCTGTTGCGTTGTAATTGATGCACATCAGACACGAGCCAAACCCAACATCTGTGAAGCAGCGGATGAAAGGCACCCTGAGGGGAGGGGAGCCCCGGGGAGCCCCCCGCTCCCGCAGCCAGCTGGACGTCATGCACGGGTGGCTGTGGGACGGGCTTTGCGGAACGCTGCTGGCAAGGGACTGCCAGAAAACCAAGGGCTTGGAAATGCTGCTCCGATGCCACGAGGCTGTGACAACCCGGCTCGGCTGCGGGCACAGGTCATGGGCTTACCCAAAACTCTGAACCCTGGGGGCTTGGCAGCCCTCATCCACGATTTGGGAAAGGGATATGTAAGACTGGTGTTTCTACTGCAGGCACATAAAGGTTCAATAAACCTTGCAAAAGCTGAACTGGGACCTTCTCATCCCAGCAGCTCTGTGCTCTG
Organism: Actenoides lindsayi; assembly: GCA_025331215.1. NCBI lineage: Eukaryota > Metazoa > Chordata > Aves > Coraciiformes > Alcedinidae > Actenoides > Actenoides lindsayi. The sequence goes on from WTSP01007527.1 coordinate 22,990, forward strand.
CTCCAGCAATGCCCAGGAGCAGGATGCCAGTGTTTCAGGAGAGCAGAGCTGATCCTGGAGTGGGGCTGGTCATGGACCTGGTGCTCAGCAGCTGCACAGAGCTGCCGGAGAGAGGCCAGGAGGCTGCACCTCTGCCACTGCTGCCCACCACATCCTCCCAGCCGCCAGATCCAAACCATTCGCACACTGCACAGATGCCCACGCTGGGTAAAACAAAGAACCATCTCTCAGATGTAGGGAGCACCAAGCATCTGCCACCTTTTGGGGATTCTGCAGCCTGTTCTGCAGAGCTACAAGCACCCAGAAGAACAGCAGCCTGCTGTGGGGATAACAACACCTCCCTCCACACAGCAAAGACTGGAAACACTTCTGGGCTTCTGGATTTGCTGGATGGGTTGATGCAAACACAGAGAGAAGATTCACAGCAGCAAACAGTGGTATATCAGGGTGTGAAAACACAACTGCTTACCAGCAGCTGAGCATCCACAGGTGTTTTCAAGGGAGCCCTGTGGACCAAGAAACCTTATGATTTTTGGAAGAGAAAACCTTACAAATTTGTGCCTGTAGAGTGTAACAGCAATGGTTTCAGAACTAAAGAGTAAATTTCTAGTTCCTGGGTAACTACAGCTGGCTGGCGGGGCTGGAGCACAGGCAGCCTCCAGAGGCCTCTCCCCTTTGCACACTGAGATGGTGATCACCATGGAAATGGATCTAACCCACAAAGGAGGTGACAAAGCCACAGCTTTCCCTTATGAGGGGACAGGAAGAGTCGGGAGAGAGGGAGGCAGCAAAGCTGGGGCTGGATGCAAACCCAGAGTGGCCCAGGCACCACTGCTTTCTTCAGCTGCCCAGTCAGAGCCACTACAGGATCTCCCAGTACAGGTCTGTGATGGCCCCACAGGAATGTGTGGGTACCAGGGCACAGCTCAGTCCGAAATGGGGAGCCAGCCAGCATCCCAGAGTGGGACTCAGGCTGGTGCACAGAGCCAACACCACAGACCCTGCAGCACCAAACTGTAACTAAGGAACAGTTCTCTTATTCAGTCGCAATAATCTGCTCCTGGCTGGCACAGCCAGGCCTGAGCTGGAGCCTGTCCCTCACATCCCTGGGCACCAGGGCTATGATTTCAGGCTGACTGCCAGTCCAGGTCCACCTACCAACCAGTTACACTTCCTTCTCGGTTTGCATTTCTGCCCGCGTGCCAACATACACGACCTAGAAATAGCAGCGGACGCTTAACTACGCTTCGTTAGACCAAATCCACCCGAGAGCTGTCAGAAAGGTCACCAGGTGCCTCCTGAGGATGCAAGATACTCCAGGTTTGAACCTTTTTACTCACATGGATGGATAAATCCAATTTCAGAGATCAAAAAAAGGAGGCGCTGATTCCTGCTCTGGAGCAAAATGCTTTGGTAGGTGACCAGGCAAGGCCACGATGCAGGGCCACAGCCACAAGCCACAGGCAGCTTGGGCTGTCCCTGCTCAACGCACGCGCTTCCGTCCTCCTCACTGCACGCTTTCCCCTCCCCACTCCGGAAATCGTCCTCTGCAGCTCATCCCTTCACAGCTCACCCCTAGCTTGATCTTTCATTTGCAAGAGATAGATGCTCCATTGCTGCTTCTATTCCCACATTAACCCTCTGGCTGCCGCAGGCTCCGGTTGCAGGCATTCCTGGGCTGGGATGCAGCGAGCTGGTCCCAGAGGTCAACCCTCGGTGCCAGCTCTGCCTGGACACGACCCTGAGCACTCGCAAACTGCTGCCTTGCAAACTGCAAGCCTCGGTCCCAGCTCGGTGTGCCCCAGGTACGGCGTGAGGCCAACCACCGCCATCCCCAGCTCAGACACGCACCAGCCTTGCAGCGCAGCCAGCAGCCCTACATCCTCATTTCTCCAGCCACGTGAGGCAGAAGCAATAAACCACTTACAGAGACCAGCAACAAGCTGATACGCCGTTCTCCTGCCTGCCCAGAGAAGTTTAAACGGAAGGAGATAATCGCAAACAACCCCAAGTCTTGCCTGCTCCAGTCTTACAAACCCAGCCCTCAGCCTCAGGCACCTGGGGGTCTCTGGCCACACAGCCCCAACGGTCTTCTTGTCTCCCTCCCTAAGCAGCTTCTCCCAGAGGTGGAGTAAGACCTGACCTCAACACCAGCCCTGCCTCACTGGGGACAATCCCATCGAACGGGAACTCTCCTGCACACCAGTACCAGCTAAAGGTACTCTACCAACTGGCCCCATACAGCAAAACCCACCTTTGTTCAGGTGCCTGTGCTCAGAGGTGCCCAAGGACCTCCACAAAGCCGATTCCCTGCTGGGTCTGGGGAGGGCACCCTTCCCAAACCCCTGTCCATCCTGGGTGATGGTGTTCAGCACTAGAAGGGTCACGGAGACCCTTTCAAGACCCTGGGCAAGAGAAGGCACCTCTCACCCCTGTCACAGCTCCTCTGCGGAGCACCGCGCTTTGCAAACAAAGATGCAGCAGCGCTTTGCCAACTCCGCCTGCCCAAAATGCGATGCAGGAGGAACACGTCCCATTGCAGGACCTGCACGGGCACCTGGGCACAGGGACCTGGCACGGCTGCATGTGCCCAGGGCCACCGAGCTGCAAACAACAGGGTGACCTCCGGCATCTGGCCCAGTTCTGACTTCTGCATTATAAAAAAAAATGTGCCAGGGTACAGAGTAACCAGTGTTCAAAAAGGGCGTTACATCCTGAGGTTTTTAGTTCAGCATTTTTTTTTTAATACTAACTTTGTTTGGCTCTTTTCTATTTTTTCCCCCTTTTTTTTTTCCTTAAATTTTGTCCTTTAATTTTTTCTTTTCTTTGCTCTTTTTCCTTTTCCTTTTTATTTTTCCCTTTTTCTCCTTCCACTTTTCTTCTCCGCCTTTTTTTGTTTTGCTTTCTCTTTTTTCCTTTTTATTTCTCTCCCCCCCCCCCCCCCCTGTTTTTGTTTGTTGTTTTTTTCGTCTCTTTTTTTTTTTTTTTGTTTTT
>WTSP01007528.1:9275-122280 GCA_025331215.1 Actenoides lindsayi
ATCTATATATAGAGAGAGACATCTATATATGGAGATATATATAGATATATAATAGGTAGTACCAGACCTGCTCATCCCTCTTTGCACTGTTGCCATTACCTTGGTGCACAAGCCTTGCAGAGCTTTTTCCACCCTCATATTAAGGGATCTATATTTTGTTTTTCTTTCCCCTGAGCTGAGTGATAAAATTAAGCATCAGCTGCATAAACCTGGAGTTTTGCTGCTTCTGTACCAAAAGCAGTTTGAATTTTCTGGCTTAAAAAAAAAAATAAAAAAATCTGACTCCAAGCCCAAGTTGGCTTTTGGGGTTCTTACCAGACCTGAAGGTGCAGGGCTTGGCCAGCGGCGTCACTGGGGGCTGCCTGTCCTTCCTGCCCTGGACTGATGGGCAGCCCAGCTCCAAAGGCATCGGGGGAGAGAAATTTGGGATTTGCTTGGAAACCTGTAGGCAACCTTTGTCACCTTGAGCTGAGGACTGCTGGGTCTTCATCTGAGTAGCGGGCAGAGTGAAGAAGACCAGGCTTAATCCCTGCTACCATTGTGAGATGTGATGGGCGACAGCATCTATTTATGAACCTCAGATAATTAGCCCCATCATAAATCTCGACAGTGGGTTTGCAACCTTTTCTTGTTCCTTAATGCTGGGGCACGTTGTCTTTGTCTTGGGCTTAATTTAAATAGTGAGGTAAGCTTTTTTTTTTTAAGACATTCTTTTTATTTTTTTCCCTTTCTTCCTGACCCAAGCCCTGCGGTTGGTTTGGGGGGCCCTGTGGTGGGCTGAGCTTTTTTGGGTAGGAGAAGCCCCAGCCCTCGCGTCTCCACATGAGATGGTACATGTAGACCATCCTAAATCAGCTGGGGAGGGAGCTTTGGTGCTATGGGGGAGGAGGAGGGGGTAGGGATATGCAAAATGCTGTTTGTACTTTGGTTTCTGCCGCTGAGCAGGGTGAGCAACCAGCTGCAGAATCTCTGGGCACCGCGGGGCCCTGGCTACGTTATCTGGCTTGGAAGTGAAATCTAAAGTCCATGCATAGCAGGTCTTGGTAAACTGGATTTGATAGTGAGAAGGATTTGGGAAAAAACATCTATATGAGGCTCTATAGGGCTTTTATATATATATGTATATGTTTATGTGTGTATAAGCATCTATATATGCACATACATGCTTTTATGTATCTGTATGTATTAGATATTTTATGTGTGTATATGTGCATATGTAGATGGTTTTACGTATTTTCTGTGTATTTATATAGAGATATCTGCAATATAGAGAGATATTAAAGCATCTATATATAAACATATATAAAATCTCTGTAATATATAGGGATTCAGACAAATATATATATGTATACATACGTACACTTATATATAGAAGAGATAACAATATACATCAGGCTGTATTGCCTTTACATATATATAAAGAAGGGAGATATCAGTATGTCTATATTAAGCTGTATAGTTTTTGTATGGATAGATAGCTGTATCAGGCTGTATAGTTTATATATATTTCTATGTATATTTTTTTAATATGTTTTTATATATATGGCTATATCAGAGCTGTGACCTGAAGGTGAAGTTGGAAGGTCTAAACCGTGTTAGAAATGGTTGCATTTTAGGCCATCGGGGCAGACCCCAGCTGGGATGCTCTTCCATCAGCAGCAGCTATTTTTGCTGACACAGCTGTTTTGCCTGTGAAGAGGAGAAATAGTCCCTGTAGAGATGGAGACTTGCTGGCTTGTGAGGAGACACAAGGTGTGGTTCCTTCTCTGGAAGAAGCTCACCTGTGCTGACCCTTCCCATGGTAGTTTAAAACGAGGTGGTGTTTGGCTTGCTCAAACGTGGTTAATTAGCTATTAAGGAAGAGGTGCAGCTTAGTTGAAGGTTTAACTCCTAATCTCTTAGACACAAGGATGAGCGTGGGTTTTGCCTTGCTTCCAAAGCGAAAGGGAGGAAACCCTTACCAACTTGAACCAACATGTCACTAGGGCTTTTCTGGGGGAACCTGCCTTTTTGCTCTTCAGATACCCTACTAGATCTTCCACTGACTTAACGCTTGCCTTGTGCAGAATCTTACGTCCCGTAACTGAGTCCTTATAGAACCATTCTGGTTGGAAGAGACCTTCAAGATCATCAAGTCCAACCATTAACCCAGCACTGCCAGGTTACCGCTAAACCATGTCCCTTGACACCATATCTACATGGCTTTTCAATCCCTCCAGGGATGGGCTTCACCACTGCCCTTGGTAGACTGTTCCAAGGCTTGAAAACAACATCCCACCAGTCTGCACAGGAAATGGCTGTAAATGTGATCGTAGCTGCTGTAGGTGCTCTCTTATGGAAATATTAATCTGTATATATGGATGTGCTGGAACGTGTCCAGAGAAGGGCCACGAGGATGATCAGAGGGATGGAGCATCTCTCCTATGAGGACAGACTGAGAGAGTTGGGGTTGTTCAGTCTGGAGAAGAGAAGGCTCCAAGGAGACCTTATTGTGTCCTTCCAGTATCTGAAGGGGGCCTACAAGAAAGCTGGGGAAGGACTTTTTAGGATGTCAGGTAGTGGTAGGACTAGAGGGAATAGATTAAAACTAGGGTGGGTAGATTCAGAGCAGACATTAGGAAGAAGTTCTTTACCATGAGTGTGGTGAGACACTGGAACAGGTTGACTAGGGAGGTGGTGGAAGCCCCATCCTTGGAAGTTTTTAAGGCCAACCTGGATGGGGCTCTGAGCAACCTGATCTAGTGGGAGGTGTTCCTGTCCATGGCAGGGGGTTTGGAAGTAGATGATCTTTAAGGTCCCTTCCAACCTTGACAATTCTATGATTCTATGTGTCTTTTACCTGCATAATCTAAATTTCCCTTCTCCATTTAACTTCCATTTTACAAAATGAGAGGAAAAAGAGGAGTGAAACAAAATTTCTTCCAAACTCAAGAGAGGGAATATAGGCCATCCAATCTTTTTGGGCATTTTTGTCTTGCTGTTCCTACAATCAATATGAAGAACCACAGAGTAAGGCTCTTCCTAAACGACAGTCTTCTAAAAGCAGGAAAAGGAAAGAAAATTTCTCTAGGAAAAAAGAACTATTTCTGCAAAATTAATCCTATATAAGTAATCAGCAGAAATTATTTTACCTGAACTATGATGAAAAAGATTTACCCATTTGGGTACAAAAGCTGGTGACACTAAAAAAACACAAAAGAGAGTTAATGCATGCACAGTTTATCAAGAAACATAGTAAGTTTTTTTCTTTCCCCATCTGTTATTCAGCGATTATCAGTTTTCAAAATCATGTGCCTCAATTCTGCAAGAGACGAGGCTCTTGTTGGACCTCTGAAGTAGAAAGAAAGCTTCTTTCATACCCTGTCACCAGAAAACAACAAATTAGTTCACATTCCTTTCTAAAGGCATGGGCACTGGTAATAATGAGATGAGGCCAGTGGAAGTGTATTTTTCAGAAAAGACACTGACAGTGACTGCCTCAGATTGACTTTGTCAATATCAGGTGAACTGCTGCATTTATCATCTCCCACCTGCTTTGCTCACTATCAGGCATTTATTAAGCACACAATGTAATTCAACACAGACCACAGACTGCAACAGACACATCTCAGAGGAAAACATCGAGCAAATTTTAGTTTTATGAATTTATAATATTCCACTAAAACTCAACCTGAGAACAAGGGGGAACACCTTCAGTTCCCAGTGTGAAAATTCTGAGGCCATGTAAAAGAAGGAAAGAAAAAGACTTTTTTTTTTTCTCTTTTCCTTTTTTGTAAAATATACCTCCATAGGTGTGAAATAGGAGAGTTCAGTGAAGCAACATGCCTTCCTCAGATCTAATTAATCCAGTCAATTTGACCAAAACAATGATTACTCTTCATTGTCTCACCCCTAATACCAAATATTGCTAAATCCCTTTCAGTGAAGAACTTCTTGATATTTCAAAGCACATCCTATTGCATTCTCATTCTTTCCTACAATATTAGTTTTGATGATTTTGACATCATGTAGCAAAGGTACTTGCTTTTCTTCTTTTCATTGATTTGTTAATTCTTCAAAGAATATATAGTCAATCTTCCTTCTATGTCTGAGGAGGCAATTTTCAAGGAAAGTTGTTTTTAAAAGATAAATAAAACCCTGTTGCATCAAAAAAATCTTTAAATCCAGCATCTTTACAGTTCATGACAAAGAAAAATACCTCCTGGGATGGTTTACTAGCTTCTAGAGGTGGTGTAATGGTCAGCATGCTTGCAAGTGTACAACATATCTCTCTTCTCTTCCGAGAATGTGTCAATTGGTTTTTTGCACCCACTTGTCAGAAGAACCTTCTCTAGAGATATTTTATTTGAAATAATGGAGGACAGCAAGTGGTTATTTCATTTAGATGGCTCAGAGCAGTCATTACCATCGCACTTTTATGTTCTGGAGTTTCATCTCCTCAGAAAGTAGATGGTATTAGACTAATTGCATACGAAGAAGAGACAATATTTTTTCCCTATTTACCTTTTTTCTCCCAACAAATACAGCAGTCTATGCTTGTTTCTTATTATATGGGGCTGATTTCACTAAAATTCCCCATGAAGAACTTTGTCTCATTTAGTCTGGATATGGATACTAAGAGAAAATCTCCTTTATTCTATTCTATTCTACCATAGATATTAAGGTAGAATTCACAGAGGATATGAGGAAAGAGCATGAAGTGTTGACTGTAGGGGTGAATTTTATGATGCAATCTGATATGTGGTCTAATAGCTGGAAGTACCAATCCCAAGGAAGGAAACACAGAAAATGGAATTTAATAAATAACAATTAAATAATAACATATTAACTGTTTTATGACACAGATATACAAAGAAAGAGAGATAATTCTATCCTCTATTAATGAAAATAGGACAGCTCAGAGCTCAGGACTACACCTATGTCTAGAAATTGGACATGACCACACCCTGGCCCTGGAAAATGCCTCTTTCCTTTCCTGAACTCAGATTTGAGACTTCAAAATCCACTCTTTGCACACAACTAATTCTTGTGTCCCCTGGACAACACAGCATGAGTCTGTGCTTTCTCTTACCCTGGTCCAGCGAGGAACATGCCAAGCAACATACCCTAGTGAAAACACAGTCATTTCTTGTCTTACCCTCCAAGGACAGGATCCAAACACCATCTGGGGGATGCACACACTCAGAAAAGACGTATCACACCCAGACATGCAAAGGAACAAGACTAAGTGAGCAGGACTGGCACTTGGCAGCATAGAATCATTAAGGTTAGAAAAGACCTCTAAGATCATCAAAGCCAACCATTCACCCAACATTTTCATGACCACTAAACCATATCCTGTAGTGCCACCTGCCACAACTGTTAAGTGCTCACAAGTACTGGATTACTGGTCATAGAACAAGCAACTTCCGTTGCCAAAACCCTGTCTTCTCTATAACAAACTGGTCCAGCTCCCTTTTTTCTCATTTTCAGTCATTGTCCACCCCAGTCAAGGTTCTAAATATATGAATCTCTGTAGAACAAGAGCCAAATCTTCAGCTTACCACTCAAATTTATCTCCCCATGATACAATAAAATTAAATTGACAAGAGACACCATCCTGTAACAAGTCAGAAAAAGTCAAATGTTTCTATGTCACAGTTTCAGAGTGTTGTGCTAGAATGCACTATTTTTTAAGCAAGTAAATCAACCAGTTAACACATTGCAAAAACACATTACAAAACATGGGGTTCTTATATTTAATTTTTCATTTGCCTTTTCCAAGATCCAAGATATATGATATTATAAACAAATTAAGAACTTCATTATTTATCCAGAAGACAATATATAAAAAAATAAACACTTGGGGTAAGCATGTATCAATTATATAACTATTTAAATAGATACAGCGATTTAGAGTATCAGGAACTGAGGACCATTCAGTACTCAAAATGACACCACTTAGAGAGATCAGAGAGCAAATTCCTGGAGTTTTCTGAAGACAAATCTTTAAGCTATGTTTCTCAGGTTGGGTATCTAAATTTTAGAGGACTCCAAATCATTACCCTGTAGAAGATTAGATCTATTGAGCCAGTTAAATTTTAATTAGGGAAGCTAAATTAAAATGAGAAATCTGGATTCTCACTATAATTGTAGTCAGCCGTGCTTAAGAAAGATACATTCAGACCAGAACTGTTGCAGAGCATGGTCACTAGGATGACAAGGGAAGAGGAGATTTGTTTAGCCTAGCCTAACAGAAGCTATAATGATATGCGTTAGCAGAACAGAGGGATAACAAATGAGTATAAAGTAACCATAACTAAATTTAGGGTGGAAAGAAAAAAAACCCAACCTGTCTATCACAAAGTAGAGCGCTATAGCAGAAAACTGTAGAATTAATTGATTTTCTATCACATGGTAGACTGTAATAGCAAGAGCCTTTGAATTAATTTGCCTGCAGCCACAGACAATTCATCTTCTTATGTTCCCCGAAGGTGATAGCCACCTGGCACACGAACTCCTAAACCTGCAAACCTTCACCATCTGAGTTATGTGGATGAAGGGCTTTTAGGTCTTATTGTTCACAAGACTAGGAAATATATTCAACACATCTGTTTATGAGGTGATGTTGTATCATTCCTCTATTGTCTTTGGAAGGTTTTTTTTTAGGTAGATGTGTTCATACAGCCCTGAGATTGAGACAAATTCCTTGGGAAAAAGCAGTAGTCATGGGGACTCATGTAAAAATCATATGAGGAAATAAATTAGTTAAAGTTAATTTAGTTTCTACTTCAAAACTCTTATGTCTGAGCTTGCTTTATGACTCCTCTGCTACTGAAATGTATGGTGTGTTACTATAAATATGATAGCATTTCAAAAAACATTCATTTATGGCTGACTGCTTTAGTGGCTTAGTGAAAGTCAAGTGGATTATTTTTGTGATATGTTCCCCCTTATTAAGCCTTCTGTCCCGGCCTGACAAGAACCAAGAGTGTCCCAGAAGAGTGCACTCTAAATTGTAGTTTGAGGAAGCCACTAATGCTGCTGTGCTTGCTTTTATTAGCCATCTTCACTAGCTAACAACTCTGGCAAGGAACAGGGTTTTTGTTCTTGGCTGCAATTCTGTGACAAGTGTTTCCAATCTAGGGCATTAATTTTTGATCTGTTAAACCAGAAGGATTCCTCTGGTGGCAAAAGGGGAAATTCAGCTTGACATCTATTAAGTTTCATTTAGTTCTGTCCTAAATGTTGTCCAGACAGAAGTTCGAAGGTCAAGAGAAACTGAGAAAGAAGAGAAGCGTTTTCTTACCTCAGTTAAAATCTGTACAATCAGTTCAACAGAAAGCAGTAAACCTTCACACTCTGTTTTTAGTCAAGGGTTATCAGTGATGCTAGTTTCAGAGGTAGGTAGCCTGGGGTAAAACTTGTCACTTCTGAGGAGTGCAAGTGCCACCTGTGACCCTCTGTTTCAGGCTTCAGGGCATTACGGATGAAGACAAAGGTAACACTAAGGTTTGTGCAGCGTCTGCTTGTTAATGAACTTTGTGCATACAGATACCACAGAGTTTAAGATATCACAACCCCATATGTAGGTTGACCTACAAGAGTTACATCAGTTTAGTTTCTCCCATGACAACTTCTTTGCTTCTATCAGCTTCCTTGGAAAGTTGGTAGCATAAATTTTAAAATCACACAGTAAATTGTTAGAACTGAAAGCAAAACTAGCAATCTCCATTTGCACTAATATTCCCATAGAACTGATCCATCACCATCACCCAGACAACAAAGAAACATCAGAAACCAGTCTTCAAGAGAGACTTCTGTTTGTCAGATGCGCTTCCCAAGATTTAGGGACTCTTAACCAGTCTCCTTCCAGCTGTGTAATGTTTCCTGTTTTAGAGTCTCCCACTCTGATGCCACTCACTGTTACAGTGAGTTAGTGCTTCTTATTAACTCTGTGCTCATTGATATGAGTTTTGTATAACCCATCACAGGATATAATATTTTTGTATAAGAATTATGGTGGAAATATATGAAATAGTAAACAGAAGAGTAGCCATCTTATTCTTGGATGATTTTCATGGCCAAAGGCAAGATGAGAACTGATAACAAACTCCTCAATAAATGAGGATTCAGGGTTTCTTATACTTTAGTGAATATTTTAGAAATGCATTTTGTGCTGCCAAAAACTGCAGCATGTGCTAAAATTTCCAGCTCTGTGCTGCAGAAAGTAGAGAATAAAATAGAAAATATCCTTAACAATTGCCTGTGATATGACACAGTATTTCCATTTCACCTTGAGTCAGCATGTGTAGGTTGCAAGCAGTCAGATTTTTTTTGGGGGGGTTCCATATCCATGCATATGGCTGCTAATAACATTCTAACCACTGATTTCTTATTACCTTCTACTTACATCATCACCAACCCAGTGATAAGACCCTGTTAATATATTATAAGACATTAATAGATCTTTTACTACCAATTATATTTCAGCATTGCTTTTCATATAAATGCCCTATTGCTAAGTGTATGTCTTTTCATTGATTCTACTACCAAACGCAGTAGTTAAAAATGGCTTAATAACTCACTTATGTAATGTTACAGGTACATTTGGTACCTTTCTGTCCTCTGATTATAGATATATCAGCTCATTAAATGTCAGTGTAAGAACACTAGCTGAGCCCTTCCTTTTAACGAACTGCCAGTGTGGAACTAGAGGCTAAGCCCTTCTCTTTTAATGAACTGCCTTCATAATCAGTGGAGGCTGGGAAGAGATGGAAGGAGAGCACGCAGTGTTTCCACCAGCATTTATAGCTACAGAGGTGGTACTTTTTCATGTCTGGTTTGAAGCATTTTTTAAAACGTGCTCTTGAGCCCTTTTCTGGTTACTTCTTTTATTAAAAATGTTGATGGTCGTTATCAGAAAGGTTGCTGTACTTGTGTATGTCTCACACTGAACAGAATTACTACATACAATCATTTAGAAACTGTGTAGTGCTACAGATAAAACAGCAAACTGTAAATTGCTTAACAGCTTTAATGGGTTTCCTCTCCTGAATCTTTAAAGGGATAAAAAAAGGCTTTATCTTCACCCAGAATTGAGCCGGCAGTATCTGGAATGTCCTCTACACTTACAGGAGGAAACTTGGGCCTCCAGCTATGACATGGAATTCCTTCTTTTCTATATTTATCAGGGGTCAGAAGGAAAAACAGATGCAGAACTAAACACAAAGTGAAACACTTGTCCCTTAGATATTTCCTGGTGGAACTCTCCATCTGAAACACAGATTGGGTCACAGGGCCCTTCCTCTCTCTCCAAAGCACAAAAGAAAACAGTCACTGCAGAGACAGTTTAACAGCATGCTCCCCAGGTACAGAGGACTCTCCATGAGTCTCAGCACTTCCCTTTTCCACTGCTCATGGTTCCTCTTTTCCTTTTCCTTCCCTTAAATCTGATTTTCTTACTGGCATGTTGGAGTGGAACAGCTTGATCTCACCACAGCTCATTAACTCTGTGTTTGCTCATAGCACGTCTGCATAACTGTTCACATGGCACCACTGAAAGGTATAAGAAACATTTCAGCAGAAATATATGCTGTAGGAATATAATAGTACCCATCTGATTCTTGGCTGATTTTCATGGCCAAAGGCAAGATGAGAAGTAATAACTAATTCTACAGTAGATGAAGATTTAAGGTTTCTCATCTTTTCTTTGCTGAATATTTAGATAAAGTGCATTTTATAGCTGCCAAAAAAATTACAGCACATACCACAACTTGCAGTTCCATTACCCAAGATAAATTAATACAGTATGACAAAGTGATTCCACAGACTTGCTCTGTTATTATTACCTGTTTCAGAACTCCCAAATAAAATCAGTCAGCTGCAATGTATGCTGTCTCCCAGAGCTCCATTAGTTCTCTTGGTACCTTAAACACAAATAACTGCTGGAAAGGGAAAGGTTATATTAATGCCTCTAAATATTGTAACAAATAATTAAGTTGTCTAAAACAGAGGTAGCAAACTTATTTTAGGACCTTCCCTATACTAGCAATTTGGTAATATTAGTAGTTAATAAGAGACACATCCTCAAGGGCTATTAAACTGCTTTACAAATGACAGTCCAGGAAATAGCGTTATTTGCATTTTAAACTGAGGAAATTGAGGAATAGAAATGCTATTAGATAAAACATAAATGGTGAATCAAATATAAGACATAAAAGAAAAGAAATGGTGACAGAGACTCATTTAACAGCACTAAACTGGATCAGGCTAGGAGTACAGTCATACCACATTCCCTCTGTTGAGGCAGAGAGTATGCTAGTAAATACAATTTTGCTATCATTGACAAAAGGCCACAGGCTTTGTATTGCCCTTACAGTGCTGGGTCAGGGCTTGTCTTGGCATGGCTTAGCCATCCACGATACCAATTGTCTAGGAGTGAGGTAACTGTTGTCAAAATTTGTTTAGCTTAGTTTTAGTTCATAACAACAAGTAGTTATTCTATACAGATTGAGCAATCAAGGACTCTAGAGGAAAAATCAGAAGGATGATCTGTGGTCCTAGACTGTAAACACCAATGACAATGGTCAACAAGTGGTCACTATACTACTGTAGCCTCACAAATAGTGTAAAGAAAAAAGCAAACAGAAAAACTGTATAATCTGGAAACAACTAAAATAAGCAACATAAAAGAAATCTATGTGAAGAAAACATAAAAATAAATCCAAGCAGATGTAAGACTGACCCACATCACAAACATCACACTCCATCTGACAAAGCCCTCAAGATTCTGATGATTTGTTATAGACCTACCTTCTCCGTTCTTCAGAGGTACTGAGGGTTCAATCATGGACCCAGAGGGACATTGAAAGGGTGAGCACAACACGAATGAACAAGGGGAAGATACTAGGAAGGTTTACTATAAAAATGTTAAGAATATTATTGAGGAAGATCCTCTGTGTTAGTTTGGACTATTAGACTGTTAAAAAAATTAATTGGGCTAGCAATAAATTTTTGGCTCCATATATATGATGTGAATGCCTTTTGCTCATAACTGAATTTTGAGCATAGTGAGACAAAAAAAAAAAAAAAAAGGTTAGATATTAAGGCATGTGGATTGCCATAAGGCACATGGCCCTCCCTTAACCAGAGTGAAGCACTGTAAATTCTCCAGGAGTTCATATATTCCCAGTCAGCAATAGTACCCCTACTTACAGACTCAGTTATGAATTCTTCCTCATATAATAACATGGTACATTTGAATGCAAAATTCATTTTTTAATATGAATTATCAATAGATAATATCTATTTTCAGAAGGTGGAGCTGAACTCCTGGTTGGTTTCAAACATAATAATCTGTGAATTGCAAGTGCTTTTCCACAAAAGGTATTTCATCCTTCCTGATAATGGCTCTACTGCTTTCAGTCTTAAAATACATAGTATTGTTGCATTCTGCCCACTCTGGAATGTTTGCATTTTAATAAGAGGTGAAATAACATTCTTCCTAAATACATATGGCAAAAAACTCCTACCATGTAAATGGAATGTAACTTTTATTATTAGTCCCTTTCCAGATCATTCTTCATAGTGTAGAGTTAGCAATATTCAGCTGACTATCACATTGTAGAATACCCTCTTTCTCTCTTATGTTTGGTATTACAAAATACCATGGCAAATTAATCCTGTTCAGTAGTATGATGCCCCAGCAGGAACACTGAAAAAAACCCCAACACTCCAGCTTTTTTAAAACCACATTTCCTGAAACAGTAACTTTCATTTCTTTAGAATTCATGATTTCTCAGTAAGCAAGAGTAAGAGTAGGAAATTATTGACAATGAGCAAAAAAACAAAAGCAGACTTAAATAAACTCAGCAATTGATAAATTAATTCCTGGGGCAAAGGAATAATGGGGAAAATTATTTTTGGGACTGCAACCAATGCAAAACCAAACAGCTCTGAAGTTAAACAATTCCAAAAAGGAAATGCAATAAGACTAATTTGGGTTCATAGGGAACTCTCTGAGTATTTTGGAATCAAAACAGGATTGTCCAAAAAGTACAAACAGGAGAGATTTCTTAGAGGTGGAAAATTGTAAATGTGGAAAATCCATCAATGGATAATAAGCTAGCAAAGGAATGCCTGGGGCTGCAAGTGGAAAACATTGGTGGCCAAGTTATCTTTTCCTCCATTTTACCAGTTAGAGGAAAGGGGGCACCCAGAAATAGAAATACAATGAATATCAGCTGCTGGCTACTTGGCTGGTGCTGTCACGAGGGTTTGGGGTTTTATGGCAATAGGATATTCTTTAATGACTATAACCTGTTAGGGAGGGATGGAATACGCATATCTCAGAGAAGCATGGGAATCTTTGGCAGTAGGCTGGCCAGTTTAGAGAGATGGGCTTTAACCTGAAGGAGTCAGGTTTGTGGGGTCTGACATGGCAATGCTCATGCTATCGCATTCAACTGGGGAATAAGCCAGGCCAACCAGACCATCAACAAAGGCTCCTTAGCTGTCTTCCAAGATGACAACCAGAAGGCCAACCACCTCAAGGCTGGGTATGACTATGGTGGTACATCTTGCACCCCTTCAGGGAATAACCTTTTTGCTCAATTAAATCTCTGAAATGCATGTACACCAATGCACGTGGCATGGGGAATAGACAGGAGGAACTAGAGATTTGGGTGCAGTTGCAGGGCCACGATCTCATTGCAGTTATGGAGATGTGGTGGGATAGTTCACATGACTGGAATGCTGTCATAGATGGCTACTTACCTTTTAGGAAAGACAGATCATTAAGGAAAGTGGTGCAGTTGCTTTTCCTGTGAGAGAGCAACTGGAATTTATCAAGCTCTACCTAAGGGGTGGGATGAAGAACATGTTGAAAGCTTATAAGTAAGAATTAAGGGGCAGGCTAATATGGGTGATACTGTTGTGGGTGTTTACTACAGGCCACCTGATCAGGAAGAGGAAGTTAGTGACATCTTCTACAGACCTCTAGAAATAGACTTCAGACCACATGTCCTGGTGCTCGTGCGTGACTTCAATCACCCTTGTATTTGCTGGAAAGACTACACAGTGAGGCACACACAGTCCAGGAGTCTTCTGCGGTGCACTGACATAGTGATGTAGGGCTATAGTGACCATGAAATGGTGGAGTTCAGGATGATGTGAGGAAGAAGCAGGACAATAAGTGATTACAACCCTGGGCTTCAAGATACCTAACTCTGACCTCTTCAAAGACTTACTTGGAAGAATCCCATAGGTTAGGGTCTAGAAGATAAGGGAGCCCAAAAGACCTGGTTAAGCAAGCACCACTTGGTATTCAAGCACCAATTCCTCCAAGCTCAAGATTGATGCCATCCCTATGAATAAAAAATCAAGTAGAGGAGGCAAGGGACCTGTAGAGATGAACAGGAGCTTCTGAACAAACTCATATGGAAAGTTTGTACAGTACATGGAAAGAGGGACTGGCCGCCTGGAAGGAATATAGGAACATTGCCAGAATATGTAGGGATGCAACAAGGAAAGCTAAAGTCCTCTTGGAATTAAGTTTGGCAAATAATGTAAAAGACAACAAGAAGATCTTCTTCAAGTACATCAGTAGCAAAATAAAGACTAGGGAAAATGTGGGCCCACTGCTGAATGAGGTGGGTAACCTGGTGCTGGAGGATTCAGAGAAGGCAGAGTTACTGAAAAACTTTGCTTCAGTCTTTACTGCTAAGACTGGCCCTCAGGAATCCCAGTCCCTTGAGGTAAGAGAGGAAGTCTGGAGGAAGGAAGACTATTCCTTGGGTTAGATATCAGTTAGGCAAACTGGCCACCCACAAATTGATGAACTCTGATGGGACCCACCCACGAGTGCAGAAGGAGCTGGCTGATGTTGTTGCTATGCCACTCTCCATCATTTTTGAAAGATGTTGGAGAATGAGAGAGGTGTCTGAGGACTGGAGGATAGCCAGTGTCACTCCAGTCTTCAAAAAGGGCAAGAAGGAGGACCCAGGAAACTACAGCTGGCCTCACCTCCATCCCTGGAAAGGAGATGGAATAGCACATTCTGGAGGTCATCTCTAAGCATGTGGAGGAAAAGAAGATTATCAGTAGTCAGCATGGGTTCACCAAGGCGAAATCATGCTGAACTAATCTGAGAGCCTTCTATGATAGTGTGACTAGACAGGTAGGTGAGGGGAGAACAGTGGATGTTGTCTACCTTGACTTCAGCAAGGCTTTGACACTGTCTCCTGTAACATCCTCATAGGGAAGCTCAGGAAGTGTGGGTTAGATGAACGAACAGTGAGGTAGATTGAGAACTGGCTGAAGGACAGAGCTCAGAGGGTTGTGATCAGCAGTGAAGAGTCTAGCTGGAGGCCTGAAGCCAGTGGTGTTCCTCAGGGGTCAGTGCTGGGCCCAGTCTTGTTCAATATATTCATCAGCGACCTGACTGAAGGGATGGAGTGTACCCTCAGCAAATTTGCTAATGATACAAAAGTGGAAAGGGTAGCTGACACACCAGAAAGCTGTGCTGCCATTCAGTGAGATCTAGGCAGGCTAGAGAGTTGAGTGGAGGGGAACCTAATGAAGTTCAAGAAGGTCAAGTGTAGACTCTGCATTTGGGGATGAATAACCCCATGCACCAGGTACAGGCTAGGGGTTGACCTGCTGAAAATCAGCTCTGCATTGAAGGACTTGGGAGTCCTGGTGGACAGCAAGATAACCATGAGGCAGCAGTATGCTCTTGTGTCCAAGAAGGCCAATGATACCTTGGGGTGCATTAAAAAGAGTGTGACCAGCAGGTCTAGGGAGGTTCTCCTCCCCCTCTAATCTGCCCTAGTGAGGTCACGTCTAACATATTGTGTCCAGCTCTGGGCTCCCCAGTTCAAGAGAGACACAGATCTAACAGAGAGAGTCCAAAAGAGTGCTACAAAGAGGATTAGGGGACTGCAACATCTCTCTTAAAAAGAAAGGCTGAGCAACCTGGGGCTGTTTAGTCTGGAGAAGGCTGAGAGGGAATTTTATCAATGCTTATAAATATCTAAAGGGTGGGAATCAAGAGGATGGGGCCAGATTCTTTTCTTGGTGCCCAAAGACAGGACAAGGGGCAATGGACACAAACCGGAACACAGTAAGTTCCACATAAACATAAGGAGAAACTTCATTACTGTGAAGGTGATGGAGCACTGGAACAGGCTGTCCAGAGAGGTTGTAGATCTCTGGAGACTTTCAAAACCTACCTGTGCATCCTGCCCTAGGTGAACCTGCTTTAGCAGAGGGGAGTTGGACTAGATGATATCCAGAGGTCCCTTCCAACCCCTATCAGTATGTGATTCTATGAAGGAAGAGTTAAAAAAAAAAAAAGAAAAAAGAAGACAAAAGAAGAGACAATAAGTAAAAGCATTAGAGTGCATGGCAAAGCAAAGTAAAATGTCTTGAGCTTTATGGAGAAGGTGAGCTATTAACAGATGACATAATACAGGCAGAAATGTCCCTCGTTTTTTCACCTTCTTTTTCACAAAAAGGTTAATAGTGATCAGATGCTTCACAAGATTGCTGTTAATAACAAAGGGATGTGAACATAAATGAGACTAGAATAAGAATACATCAGAGAATATTTAGGTATTCAGGAAAGTTATATATATTCAAGTCACAAGACTTGAGAAAATTTATCATAGAGGAAAGCAATCTTTGAATTGTTAGTGATTATCTTCAAGACTTCATAGTGAATAGATGAAATCTGAAAAGGATGGAGAAGGATAAATATTGATCTTACCTTTAAGAAAAGAAAAAACAACTAGGGAATTAAAGATCAGTAAATACAACTTTGTTACGCAGAATGATACTGAAGCAAATAAGCAATTTCAAAGCTCCTAAACACAATGAAGTAAAATTAAACATCCATTAACCATTTCTTGAGACAAAGCCTTTACAATGACTAACCTGTTTGCCTTTACTGGCTGTCTTTCTGTCAGTAAACAGAGAAGAAGCCCAAGCCGAGCTGTGTGTGGAACTGGGAAATGGTTTTTGTACAGTCCCTCTCAGAAGAAAAAGCAGGAGAAAATGGTCTGACATGACATCACCCCAGCCACTGAGTGTTAACGGGAATGTTCAGTGTTTGGCATTCTGTTTCTGCCTGAACACAGGGCACAGCAGGTAAAAGAGACATTTTTAAGGCAGTTATCACTAGGCTGCATCAAACTGGAAGATCGTATTAGGTGGGGATGATGTAAGGTTGCATTACATATCATTCTAGTCAGTGTTTTCATGAACAATATGAATGGTGGCAAAGCTTGTTATAACATTTGTGGATAATTGAGCTGGGAGAGGCTGCAAGCACTTTGGAGAGTAGGTTTAAAATTCAAAACCATCTTGAGAAACTGGTGAAATGAGCTGAGACCAATATGGCAAAATTCAATAACAACACCTATAAACTACTACAGGAAAGTCGAGTGTACATATATAACATAGGAAACAAGTGTAGCTACACTGCAGGAAAGGACATGAGGTATACCAAAAAGGACTGAAAAGATACAAGTCAAGAATGTGCTACTGTTGTAAAGAACAGATGTATTAGTAGGAGTACGGCATATAAGAAACAGAAGGCAACCATCCTGCTATATAAGGCACTAGTAGACTGTCATTCACTGGAGTCCAGTTTTCAGCAGCACACTTTCAGAATGATGCAAATAAGCCAGAGAAAATGCAGAAAACAGCAATAACAATGAAATGGGTTAGAAAACACAAACTGTAAAAAGAGGTTGAAAGAACAAAGTATTTTTGGGGCTGGAAAAGTTAAAAAGGAAGACAGGATACAATCCATCATTGTCACTATGTGGCTTGTCACAGCCTTCATGGATCAGCTGACTCCTCCTGAGTATGTCTCTTTCTCTTGTCAGCTGAGGAAAAAAATAATCTAGACTAAATTCTTCCATATTACCAGCAAACTAATAGACGGCTGAATTAAAACTAAACCAGCCTATTTACTTTGACAAGCCAGTTGTCCCATTTTTAGACTTCCCCACCTGAATCCTGATTTGTTTCAGCTTTTCTAATAATCCTGTGCCTGTAGTATGTAAATTAATCTGCTTTTGAAAAGCACAACTAGACATTACTGAATAGATTTAGTTCAGTGCATGATTTATTAATTGGGACATTTATGAGCATTTTTAGCACCAGATACTTGATAATATGAATAATCTTTAAAATATGCAAGA
This sequence comes from Actenoides lindsayi, assembly GCA_025331215.1. Classification (NCBI taxonomy): domain Eukaryota; kingdom Metazoa; phylum Chordata; class Aves; order Coraciiformes; family Alcedinidae; genus Actenoides; species Actenoides lindsayi. The sequence continues at coordinate 26,465 of WTSP01007528.1, forward strand.
TAAATACAAAAATACAGCCTGTTATCAGGAAGCCATTCTAAATCAGCTTCATAATCATATCTATTGAAATGACACTTCTTAATTGATTTCTGCTTCTTTGATGCTACCTTGCTCCCATAGTACAATAAACAATGTATGCATTTTTCACAGAAGAAACCTAGCTGAATTGTGGCACTTGAGCACAGTAAAATTCCTTACAAGACTTGAGGTATATGATGCTAATCCTCATGTCTTATCAACTGGGTCAGTAAGTAAAGAATTTCAGCTGGAAGATCATGCTGCCTTGTTTACACTGGAAGATGAAGCTGGAGTAATGGTAAGGATTTACATCATCCTGTATGCCACAAGTTAGATGTACCATTGAACCTTTATTTGAGTAGGGAGAATGTTAAAAAAGTAACCTTCACTCTCTTGTTCAGGCAAGAATTAAATGCATGTTGGAAAATTTGCAGACCAAACCCCACTAGATACAGACAACCTAAAAAAATTGACTGTTCAGTCAGATAATGTGATGTTTCTGTTCAGAAACTTTGGGTCAAGCTTTTATTTTATGTTCAGTTTTGGTTTTCCATTGCTGGAGAGAAAGTCTCCAGATTTCTTAGCATATTTCCCTTGCAAACAAGTTTTCTTTCTGTCTTCCTGATATCTGACTAGGACAGAGTGATAACCCACTAAAACACATTAATAAGAACTGGAAAGTTACTTAGGAGTTTTAGCAGTGAATTTTGTTTTTCTAGTATTTTTGGGGGTATTATTCTCTTTGGGCTGCAATATAGCATGACAGTACAAGGTCTTAATTATTTGCTAAGGAATCAGAGATAGATGGATAAATAAATAGGAAGAGAAAAGCAGTCAGGTAATTGCTTCTAGTGGAGGGGTGGGAATGGTGGTAAGGAAGGCAGAGATTATAAATGCTTCTAAGTCAGGCTGTTTCTTTTTCCCTCCTATCATAGCTACCAGTGCAGCAAGCTCCACATTTTATGAGAATTTGAAACATATCTTCACAGTGAAGAAGTGAGAAAGCTCTTGAAACAATGCAGTGTTACCAGCTCCCAAGCTTAAAGCCCAGAGTAAAAGGGAGAATGTTAGGAGAAATCAGGCCAGATCTGACAGCCTGAGGGAGGTGAGGCTGCTGCAGCTCCACAGCCTAGGACCAGCTGGTATCAAGACTGAGCATGGACTCCCAGTACGTACACACAGAGCACACATATGCACCAAATGTATGCAGCTAGCCACGTAGATAACATACAGAGCATTCACACAAACACAGACAGCACCAGTGGCCTCATCCCATTCCCCTCTCTGTCTGAGTAGAATGGAAGATTTGTTTCAGCTTCTACACATATATATATATATATATGCATGTATGTGCATGTGTATATATCTACATATATACACAGAGGTGGACAGAGAAAGAGAGATGCATGTACAATATGGACCACTCCAACATGTGGGCTCAGACAACCATTCTGACCAGTAACTGAGCCCCAGATCTGCTGGTCTCCTCAGTTGCTGGCACCTGCATAAAGATCCCTGAGGCCACAGACCCATTCCATTAGCTAGAACACATACCCTCTCTCATAGTCACACAATCAAGTTAGGACTCCCCTGGTCCCCAGCAGCCAACCCTACTGTGGTCTCACCCTCTGTGCTCCTATTTGGGTGTGCACATCAGCTTTTACCACATAGCCTAGCAAGGAGAAGGCAGTCAGTAACCTGGAATCACATTCAGAGATGGGAAGGTTGTAGTCAATGAGGAGGGAGAGAAGTCCATCCAGGATTATAAAAGAAGGAAGAGAAATCTGCAGAAAATTGAGTTGTATTCTGAACTGTTGGGACAGGGTTCTTCAATAAAAGCAGAAGAAAACAGATGAGGATTTATGGTTGTGTTTGTTGTTGAAAAATGCAAAAACATGTCCCACTGAACAGTTACGGATTGAGTACATGCTCGTTCACTACTGCTGTATCACAAAGCTGTCAAAACTGCAAATACAACAATGTGCAACACCATGGACATGTCATTTTTCTAAAAAAAAAAAAAAAGTTTCCAGAACACACAGTGGGCAGGAGCTCAAACTAGTGTTTGGAAATGTTGCTTGCTCATCACAGTCACTTACCCAAATGTTTGTTTGGGATTGGCAAAACAATATAAGGAAAATTAAAATTCTCAACCATGACTTGAAAAGAAACTGTGGGACTGTGACATTCATACAACATGGGAAGTGCCCTACAGTTCAAAACAAAGAAAGCCAGACATGTTTTCCAATTTATGCATGCCTCATGCCATAGCCCTTCGAAGTGTTTCCTGTGTAATGGAAGAGAAGTCTGCACAAGAGGAAGGCAAACAAAAGGGAAGAGTAATAGAAATGGACATTTTGAGCAATAGAATAGGGAAAAGATGTCAAGTCCATTTTGTCAAAAACTTTCTCTATACTAATCTTCCCTGCATAAAGATACAATAACAACCTTTTTTTCTCATTAGACTTATGAAAATATCAGTGAAAGACTTATTTAAGAATTTGTGCAGTCTCCATCCTTAGAGATTATTAAAACTAGTCTGGATGAAGCCCTGAGTAACCTAGTCTCATCTCAGAGATGACTCTGCTTTGTGTCAGAGGTTATATTAGAGATTCCTGAGGTTTCTTCCAGCCTGAATTGTCCTGTGATTCTGTGATCTTAAAAACTTTCATACATTCAGGAAGTTCATTTGCATATCTGAAAGCAGCCAAGGCAACAGGCAGGTTCTGAAAATTTGTAAATGTGTCATATCTATGGATGTCTCTTTATGCAGGCCATTAGTAACAACTGTGGACAGTTGCATGCCATAGAACTTTGGGGTGTTTTTACCTCAAGAACATTTGAGTTAAACCAGAGTTGATTGAGCCCGAACCTAAATTATCTTAGAATGTAATTTTGTGACATCTGTCAGTATAAATGTCATCAAACTGTGACACAAGAAGAGGGTGAGTTTCAGGGAGGAGCAATCCACTCAGGGGAGCTGTCAGTCTCTTTAGCCTGCAGGGATGAAGCAACAGATCTTGAACCTGTACCAATACTCGTACCTCTTGATAACTGCCTATGAGAAGACTTTTGAAGTACTTGCTTTTCTAGGTTGCTGTAACAGTGTTGCTGCAAAGTTCATGTTTGCAATATTTTTTTCAGTTTGTTGTGATCTGTTGAGATGGACTTTTCTGTCAGCTAAAACTACTTTCCACTCTTCAAGCAGCATGAAATGTATCATTGATAACTGGCAAGAATAATGCCTGTTCCAAGGAGCTTTCCATTGCCAGAAAGATGGTGAAGGCAGAATTGACACCTGCCATGACATCCTGTTTAGTGTAATGGATAGGAAGGAAAAGTTCACAGTTATGGTGCTGAAACAGTGCATAAAGTCAGCTGCTAAATATAAACTGGAGATGCTGCCTGTGAACTGTTTGACCAGCAATAGGAAGCAAAAAGTTAAAACCTGTAAACATCTCACTGCACCTGAGTAAAGCTCAGATGTTACTAAAACTCTGCTCCTGTTGTCCTTCATTTGGTTACCTCATGCCACACTGCTTGTGAATGGTTCATTTTTCTCCCAAGTTCCTTCACTCCTACCTTAAAATTTTCTGTAAATGTGGAAGAGAATTTAAAAGATACACAACAATGCAAAAATTAGGAGCAAACAGAACAGTTACTGGCAAAACAATGTTGCTTCCTTAAGTACGGCATTATGAGTATTGACAGGAACAACAATAAAACCTACTGTACACAAGATTCTGATTTCCATTCAGGCGAGAAATTGATGCCCTTTAAAAGCAGTCATTCATAATACTGGGGAAAATTCTCAGTATGCTGAACATGAAGCAGCTGGTGTGATACTCAAATGTCATGCTTTCACTGTGAGGACATGAAACCATTGAAGAGTAAATATGGTAAAAGTAAAATAGAGTTAAGGAGGGCTTTGTGGTGTGGGAGATTTACACTTCCTAAGGGTGTCCTGAGAACAAGGTTGTCCTTTCCATCCAAATAATGTCCATGGCAATTAAGAGCTACAAAGCAGTTGACAAAGCATTTTTAGTGGTGGAGATACACAAACCAAGAAAGGATAAATATACTATGTTACTTTGCAAGTCATATAAAAGTTGTGTATAGATTCTGATGTATACCATCTCAGTAACAGGTTTATAATGGTACAGACTTTTCTTACAATGGTATGGAATGTCTTTATGCTTCTCTGTCAATGACTGATACTTATTTCCCTTATTCCAAGAAAGTATATCATATATTACTACATATTATATATCACTACAGTTCATTTTGCAAAGACAAATACAGAATAAGTAGTTAAAAATACTAGAAGATGCAAATACGGAACACTAAATACAGCTGGTTGTCGATCATTTTGTGCATTGGTTCTGGACTTTGTATATTAACTTCCAATCAGAATCTGATGCATGTGTTTCAAATCCTGCCAAATGAAACAATTTCACACCTTTCCGGAGGCTAATCTTTAGCTAATCTAAAATTTCTATTTAATACAAGTGTATCAAACAATGGCACATATTTCGTTTGTTGCTCAGATGTGATAATTGTTAATATCTTCAGCTAGTATTTTCCATTAACATATATTAGATTACATCAGTTCACTTCATCTTTTGGACTGAGTAGATTAAGCATTGCAGGGGCAAATGAACCATCTTTGAGCCTCATTTCTCACGCTTTCATGAAGGGTAAATTGTTGTGGTGATGTAACCATAAAAAAAATCCCCATTTGTTTTCCTGAGCATTTTAAGCAAAATCTGTCCTAATGCTTTTTAGTTATACAGCTGATTAACAGTCCTGGAATGTAAAAAGCTCTGCCAAGCCACTGAAGAGCTTAAGTGACATTTAGTGATAGAAAAACAGTGTCCACAGATCACGCTGCATGCTTCTCTCCTACAATTAAAGGGTCATCTTGAAAGTGAAGACTGAAGACTTTGTGATCATTCTACCCTTACCCTTTGTGATAAAGCTGCCTGCAAAAGATGTTAATGGTGACAACTTTGAAATACAAACTCTTGTGCAATAGAAATGAGTGAAAGAGTCAGCAGATTTGCAGGATCCACTGGGGAAAAAAAACCCCATGAAATGGAAACCACTTTTTGATCCAGACCCAGACTGCAAGGAATTAATTTAATTTGTTATGGTTATCAGCTCTATAGTGGGCTTTTCTCTGGCCCAGGAAATGCTTACTGGAACTAGTTCCAGCACACAGACAGAAAAATACTTCTAGCCTGTTCTCATAAATTTGTCTAAAAAGCACATAGCTCTGAATACTCACGTTCAAATATCCTTACCAATTCTCACTTCTCACACAAGAATGCTTTGAGGGCCATCCCAGGTTTACTAGTAATGTATGGAACTGTACAAAAATTATCTATATGTTGCACAGTAGGGAAGGACTTGTCCTAGTGTGATAGGGATTTTTGTTGGCTAAGCACAATCATCAGTTTTGTATCTCTGCTGGAAAGGCAAAAGCAGGATTCATTGGAAGAGCTTTCTGTAAGGACACTTTAAAGTTAATCATGTAGAATTACAGAGGGGCTGCACCAGCTCTCAGGCACCAAAGAAGTATCTGCATAATCAAGGATAGCAATTGTTCCTATAGAGTGGGCTGCACATATTTCAGGGTACTCCACAGCACTATCACAGCACCTAGAAATCACCTTAGAAGCAGGACAGTATCAGGGTGAATGCAGGAAGGAAAACTGGCACCCCTGTGAAGTTTGTATTTGCGGTGCACACAGTAATTTAGATCAGTCATTGATTGCAAAAGCATATATTTTCATGCAAATACCTTGAAACTTGCTTTATTGATATGTTACGAACTTTAAAAGGACTGTGTGTTTAATTTATTTTCATTTCCATGGTGAGGGGACTTCTAATCTGCAATTAGTATATTGCATCTGACAAATTTTATGGGGTTTACTGTACAAGGGTTGATTTTTTTGTCAAAGTAAGTATCAGTTTGAGACTGAGCCTCTATGCTTTCTACGTCAGGAACACAGAGTGCTATTTAATTGACTTGTGTGGATTGCTTGCTGATTTTTGATAAAAAAATAAACCGCTTTGGCATTGCTATGGTTTCCCATTTCCTTACAATCAAGCAGAAAAAAAAAGTCCTTAACAAAAATGCAGAGCCTTACTAAACTTAAAAATACATAAAATAAAATAAAAAAATAAATATCCAAAGCAGTGCAGACCAATCTGCTGATTGCTAAGAAGGTATAAAGATACCTTTTTAAATTATCAAAGAATATTTAATTAAAAAAAAAAAAATGAGGTGGAATAATTACAACTAAGGTACAATTTATAAATAGTATTCTAAAACTTCCTACGGGCAAAATGAATGGCAGCGATCTTTGTTTTCTTCCCTGCACCTATCTTTTGTCTTATGCACAGTGTGGAGTCACTGAACAAGTGGAAGCATTTGCCCTGTTCCTTCTACAGTTACTCAAGCTCTGCATGCCCTAAAATATGTGAATGTACCTAGTAAACCCATGTTTGGATACTTTCTTGTTCCCTACCTAATGGATTACCAGTATCATACAGCACCTTCCCTGACTCTATCTGCTCATATTTTGAAACTTTGTGAGGAAACCAGAGCTGGGGAAAATCCAATCCATCTGCAACAGCTGATATTTCATGATGTTATACAGATAGAAAGACTATAGCAAAATCTCAGCCTGAGATGGAAATTACCTGCATTTTATTGCACCTTTCAGCTGCAGCAAACTATAATTTGGGCCATTAGGATTAGGACATTTTTTTGGAGCAGATGGATTAAGCTGAGAGGTCTGATTTTGTGCTGTCATGGTGACAGACCACAAAGTCAGATGGGGGACACACGTACTTGTTCGATAGCTCATGAAGACTCAATGGACCTGCAGATGTGGGAGCTCCTGGGAACTGAGACTGGGGGGGTTATGTAGGCCCCACTGGCAAATTTCCATCCTGATCAGACAGAGAGGAGGAAGGAACTGGGCACTCTATGTTGCATGTGGCTATGTGCATGTTTTGTGTGTAGATCTGATAAAGGCATCTGCCTCTTACTTGTGTTGATCTGTGTTGTATTGTGTGTATACTTGTATCTTCAAAGTATATGCTCAGCCTTGCTACAGTCTGGACCTGGAATCAGGACCATCAGTGGCCACGTCTGGCAGACTGGGAGGAGAAACAATCTGTGGCTTAAAGCCCTCAGGATTTAATTTCCCCTAACATTATCAGAAGCTCAGCTTCAAAATACAAGTTCTTCTGGAGGCCAGTTTTTTATGTGTACACCAATGTGACATTGAGACAAGGACTGATGGGAATACTTTAGCATGGACGTGAGTCACCATAAGAGAAATTGCCAATCCACAGGCAAGCTACCTTGTACTGGCTAGTCTGTGTGTGGCCAGAAATTTTCTACACTGATGGTGAAGCTGGTCATCTGCCCCTGTAGTGGTTGGCTCATAGTAAGGAACATAGATATGAAGTCCTTCCAGTTCTGCTGGTAATATCGGGACTCTTTCTCTTCCTCACAGAAGAAAAAGCAGTACAGTCTAGTTTTGTTCAATCTGTAAAGTGTACATAATCAATGAAAGGTTTATTGCAAAGAAAATATGATTCCTCTATTAAAAACAAAACAAAACCAGAGGAGAGCACAACACAGAGACAGATCCCAGGGTATTGTTAAAAAAACAGGGTTGCATATTACTACATTATTATTATACTATATTGATGGGAGTACAGCACCGCATGGCACTGCAACTCCCCCATCATGTGGTCCAGACCACACACCCCATTACACCTACTCCCGCTCGGATCTCTGAAAAGTAAATCAGCTCATGCTGCTGGGCAGATTACTGCTCCTGCTCACACTGGCTCTCTGTAATCTGGCTCAGGCAACTCTGCAGTCTGCTGTGTGGATGCCCCAAAGTGCACACAGATCCGCTCACTCTGCAGTATTAAAACTCCTCAGCTCACACACTTAGGCATTCACACAGCATTTTTTGTTGTAACTGTGAATGAAGCATGTTGAAATTCTAAGCCTACAAGCACCAATATTTCAACCAAACTCATTTGTGCACTTAGTGGTTGATCCACAGCCCACTAGAGACAATGGGAAGACTGCCATTAACTTCACATCAGGATCATAAAAAATGAGGCAGATAACTCCCATTAATGTTAATGAGAGTCATGTATATAAATCACCTATCCACTGATGGAAAAAGAAACCTTTTTCTGTTCTGCTTTTTACACAGCTACCACAGTCTGTGATATTCATCCTCCTCCAACAGCATTGTGGAGACAAACGGTTTTTCAACAGTCACATCTTTCTAATGATTTTGCTTTTTCTGAATGTGAGTCAAACTTCATGTAGACAGAATACATTTAATCATACAGTCATGAAACAATTACATTTTAATATGGTAATGAGCAGACATTACAACAAAGTTATTCCCTAGAAGGCAAATGATTATTATTTCTCAGTTATTGTTGAGAAAGTACTCTAGCAACTCTTTTCTTTACAAAAAAAAAGAAAAAAGAAAAAAAGAAGATTTGCTTTTTAATTAACAGCTATAACGGTTTTCCCTTCTTTTACTCCTCTGCTCTGCAGAAGGTGGGTTTTTCACTTCCTTCTGTGATTGCTTCATGTTGCCTTTAAATCATACAAAGTCCCTTACCCTACAATGAAGACATACATGGACATACATATGCAGAACTTACAGAGTGGTGTACAATGGGTCTTATATGCTTTAGCTTACCTTTCCTCTCTACACAGTGGGTATGTCCTGGATAGGCATATCACTCATTCTGGTCTAGTATATTAGTCCCCAGTGGATTTTTGTATCACTTAAAACTTTTTTTAACGTTCATTATTTCTATACACACGGAAAAAAGAGCTTTCAGACATTCAGTATTTTCTCTTTTCATTTGTATAAATATATATGTAAAATTTTTCAAACAGGAATTAGTTTTCTCTTTTTTTTTTAAATAGAAAGTAAAAAATATAATACAGCATTAACCTCACAAATATTTAAATTTGAGAGGAATTTTAATAGCATTCCATAGGCTGCACTTTCCTGTACATTTCAATAATGATGGATGGTCAAGACACCGTGCAGGAAAAATGAGCTGCTGTTAATGACTTGACACCAGCAGGAGATATTAGGATTCTAGAAAGCATTGCAAATAGATTTTTAGTTTTCAAGACCAGACTGCAGCTGCTTTGCTTCACCAGATTTAGTCTTTCTTTGGCTGCTTATCCTCAAGTCCTTAATGTGGCACATTAATTATAGCCCCTCATATGTTCCATTCTTTCAGGTTTCTGTGTCTAGAAATGTTGCCATTCAAATAGCAAAGTGCAAGCTTTCCATCATTTTAATAGTTAAAAAATGGCAAAACTATGCAATTGAAAGAGCATGAAAGGTCACCTTGACAATGCTCTGACTAGTAAAAAGTAGCTTAAGGCATGACAGTTCTTTCTTGTGAATGAATTGACTGAGTTTATGACTATTCAGGATATTTTAATACTTTCCAAGTCTGACACAAAGTAAGAAATGCCATTTTGGAACTGCTGCAGATGATCAAATATGTCAAATTTAAAGATAATATTTACAAAGCATGTTTTTGACTATATTGACCAACAATAAAGTGAAGACAGGCAGGAGTTTGAACCAATGATAAACTTTCTGGAACAGCTGTCACAGGTATGAAATTTAAACCTAAGTAGAAGTCCATAAGAAGCTTCAGTCACCAGAGAAATTCTCAAAAAGCAGTATATTCAAGATTTAAGGAGCACATTCATGGAGTAGAGACCTTGCTGCAGGGCTTTGAGAGGAAAAGTTTTATGCCAAATGCCTTTCAAAAATTGCCTTTGGTATGTGTTTTATGGAAGAGCTAGGAGCTAGAATGCTTATAGATTGACCCAGAGAATAACTTCACTAAAGAGAGTGGAGCTAACCCAGCCACAAACTGCCTTGTATTTCCTTTTGTGTTTCCTTTCAGAACTGCTAATTGCAGATATTGATCAGTTTAAGGTCCTTATGTTACATTCTTTAATAAAATGTGAGGTAAGATCCAAGCTGTAGGGACTTGGGCAATAATCACATCATTAACTGAAGTCCAGGCAGCACTTCAGCTCCCAGTTTTCTGGTATATTTCCTTCCAAAGACATAAAAATGGGGAAAATACTTAGTACTTTCCTTATCCATTATGAACATTAGGTAAAGCCCTGCATTTGAGATGTCCTGGATACTCCATTGCATACATCAATATTTAAGGATCCATCTTTTAAATGGCTATTTATCTTTTATATTAATATTACTAGGACATGAATTTCTGTATAATCAAATTTGAAACTTAAGTATAGGGCTGGATATTTTGAATGACAGAACACAATGTTACACATAGGATCTGTAACTTCCTTCACTGAGCAAGGTCTAGATGTTTGCCTGAGAGTAAGTAAATCAGTTCAAGGCTCTTTTACTACTTCATCATCTAGTTTCTAATGATGGTAACTGACAGAATGAGAAAACCACAACATGCTAATGAAATATTTACAGCCCAATAAGCATTTTCCTGCAGCAACTAAAAAGTCACTAACTGATGACACTATTTTAAAAAGTGCCACCAGTAGATGACAGAGAGACTAATACATACATAGCACAAAGAATGAACAAATAAGAAGATGCAAAATACGTCTTGTAAGTGCATTGTTCAGACTGGTACAAAATAATACATTTCAAACTATCCCCTAACAGTAAACATTTGTCCCATAGCTGTCAGAAAAAAACCACACAGTACAATCAGGGTTGTCAGTATAAGATAAAGGCATGCATGGTAATGCATGTTTTGCTTCCTGCTGAGGCTTGTCAGAGTAATTATTCTGCTCTAAAAGGTTCAGGGCAAGTGGCGTGGCTTGCCAGCAGCATACTGTGTAACTCTGACGTAGAAGAACAGTATAGTAACACAGTCCAATTTCAGTAGTAATGGAGGAGGGTCAGATCTGAAATTCTGGAGGCCCTCTCTCAAGATATGTGTTCTGCTTTTGGCTGAGATAGAGTTAATTTTCCTTACAGCAGCTAGTATGTATGGGTCTATGTTTTGGATTTGTGCTGAAGACAGCATTGATAATGCAGAGATGTGTTCATTATTGCTGAGTTGTGCTTACAGAGAAAAGGCCTTTTCTACTTCTCCACCAGCAAGTAGGCTGGGGGTGCACAAGAAGTTGAGAGGGGATACAGTTGAGACAGATGACCCCATCTTACCGATAGGATATTCCATACCTTATGACATTGTGCTCAGGATATAAGGCTGGGGGAAGAAGAAGGAAGGGGGCACATTCAGAGTGATGGCATTTGTCTTCCACAGTAACGGTTACATGTGACAGAGCCCTGCTTTCCTGGACATGACTGAATATCTGCCTGCTGATGGGAAATGGTGAATTGATTCCTTGCTTTGCTTACTGCACAGCTTTTGCTTTACCTATTAAATTGTTTTTATCTCAACCCACGAGTATTCTTTTACTCTTTTGATTCTCTTCCCCATCCCACCTTGGGGGAGTGAGTGGCTGGGTGGGGCTTAGTTGCCAGCTGGAGTTAAACCATAACAACATGACACTAAATCTTAGACAGGGATATTTGCCAGCAAATACACAGACAACTCTACTGCAAATGCTACCTAAACAGCCTTTTTCTGCCTTCTTTTAGAAAGGCAATGACCTAGATAGAAACATCCTGTGGACATATCTGACATTTTTAAGGCCTGCAGATCCTTACTGTAAGAGATGTCCATACCGTCTCTCTCTGCCCTTCCAATATTCATTTAGGTCTGACATTTGATTTAGCTCCATGCAGTAAGAGATACCCTGTCAGAATCGTTTCTTCAGAAGCTGGGCAACAATGATGTCTGCAGAAGTATTTCTCTAGGTGATGGGCCATCTTTCACAAGCCACTGTAGTAGTCATGGTGTTCCCAAACATGAGTCTATCTATCTCCCACCTGTCCACGGGATAACTTCTGCTAGTGCCCACCTCCACCACTGGGACTCTTTATAATACTCTAAATGCTACCTGTTGAAATCAGCTTCACAGTCAGTATTGAGTAAAAAAGAAGAAGAGACAAAATTTACCATAAAACAGGAGGGAGTCATAATCGTAATTTAAAAAGCATCACAAACATCAGTGTATAATATTTTGCATTCATGTATGATTAACTTATTTTTCCTTTATTTAACTATAAGAAAGGATAAAGAATGAACTATTAATATTCAGTGGTCATTAAAAGAGCTTAGCACTGGATATGATCCCCGTCCATTAGTCAGCTGAGATGGATGAAAGAACTTTTATAGCTTTTTTTTGTGAAACACAAATAAAGTATTCATAAAAGTTACTGTGTGGAACCTGAAATCACAAATCCACAGCCAAAGGACTGATCTTGTCAACAGATTTGCATGAGTGAACTTTGACTTTTGATCATTCCTGTTAGTGAAAAGATCTTACACAGCTATAGTTTAATTAAGTATTTGGAAAAAATAATCTAGGGAATGCAGAATTGACCTCAAATTAGCAGCAAAATTCCTATTAATATCCCTAAAGCTGGACTTTAATCCATCACCTATAAGAGTCTTTGAATGCACTCAGATAACATTAATTATAGCTTTATAAACGTCAATTTCCTTATAGACTGGGAAGAAAGTGTCTGAACTTTCTCCATTAAGTTTGCGTGTACACAGAGGTCTTTTATAATATAAATTTAAATACACAATCTGTTTTATGATGTTTTCCATCATCTCTCCTCTCCATATGTTCTCCCACTAGGAATCTAATGAGTTCTACATATGAGGGATGACAAGGGAATATGCCTGAGAAATAATTCCAGCAATTATGGCATATGGAGGCATTGTTTTTGAGTTGCTTTTGCCATGAACATTAGGCAGAGCATCTGGGACCAAATACTGTCTACCTGCCCATGGACATTAGAAAAATCATCATCTTCCATTTGCAAATTCTGCTGAGATAATCTGCCATACAGAGAGGACCATTTAATCAGCTTTATGATCAGAGAGCATATTGAAACACAGACCATTTATAGTTAGGAAAAAATGCTTCTATTTAGACAGAACAATTTAAGCTGAAAATCATTTTAGGCACAAATGAGAGAGACCCATCATCTCTCTCTCTTCTCTCCAAGAACTATGAAGAGTCTGTGTTGAGTTCCAGGCCATTATTTAATAAAAAACTTTTCTCATCACTACTGAAGTTTCATAAGAACTGACTGCATCCCAGGAAAAGAGTAAATGACCAAAAAGTAAAAAGAACAACATCAACAGAGACCCAAACTATAAAACACTAATGGGAAGAATTACATTATCTACACTTAAATATTGGTAAGGCATCCACAATTATTCATAAAGACAGAAAAATACTAAAAAACCCCTCCTTTATATAGAGACATAGTGACTAAAACAGCTAGCATATATTTTGCAGGTTCCAGATATCAACTCTAAATACTAAGATACAAGGCTGGAGAATTCATGTTTAATTTTTATCATGTTTCTTATGACAGTAAGGAGAAAAGAGACTAAGAGATTCAACCAATATGTGGATAAACTTGCAACTCCACCTATTAATCATATTTTTAAAAAAAGTCTCAGCAATGCAAGTAACATAAGTATTTTTACATGTTGTTTTCCCAGCTGTGCTGTTGAAGCAGTGAAAGCAAAGCCATAAATCTCAACCTACAGGTTCTTTAGATTACCTCAGTGTTATAGGGAAAAAAAAAAAGGCCCTGTTGTTACAGAGGATTTTACAGAATTTTACAGTTATGAATATAAATATAATTTAAAGAGCTAATATAGAACTTTTACAGTTAGGGTTACATATGGGCAATAATATTTCTATTACACAAAGCATTTTGTCAACTATGTTAGGTAATAAACTGATTTTCAGAACTGAAAACCAGATATATTTCAAGCCTTTCAGTCATGGCGAATATTGATGATACTAGTGATATTTAATCAAGAAAATTTATTTTCAAGGGATTTCAGTTCCAATTGCCACACAGAAGTACCCATGCAGTAGCAAGGAGGGATTGAAAATAGAGGGAAGGTTCTTTAAGTATTAACCTGAGTAGGGACAGGTATGCGAAATTTAATGAACTTGCTAACTCAACATTTTCTGAGCAAAATGCAGTTGAGAGGTTTCTAAGCAAAATGCACCCTCAACTGCACCTGAAGGCCTTATCCAAATCCCACTGAAACCACCAAGGTACCTTGCCATTTCTGAGGTCTGGCTTTGCAACAAATCCTAGAGACACGAGAGAGACTCTTCCACAACTCTGGAGATCAGGCCTGAGAAACTGCTGTCACCACCACAGCCCCAGCTACAGGATGTTGACTGTAGCCCAGTGTTCCCATGCAGTATCCACATCCCCAGAAGCTACATGTCTGGTGATGAAACCATACTACATGCTACAATGGTTTTGCATAGCCTCACATCCCAGTAACAGCAGTTTGAGAAGAACAGACAATCCCTTATACAGCAGTTTCCAGTTGTCACTGTCAGTGGTCCTCCTGCCAGACTGTCTTAAATTAGGTTTGGATTAAGAGATGTTGGCAACGCTTGTCATGATCTCTCAAAACAAAGTTGTGAGAAATTCAGCCTTTTCACATACTACCATTTGTAAACATTGCATGAGCACTGCAGAGGAATACAGAAGACGCAAAACAACAGCCACAGAAGAAATTTTTTCTAAAATATTTGCAATGACTGACTGTAAAGTGGTAGAAGAAAGTTACATAACCTCTTACAGAAACAAGATCAAAGATGTAATTTGGAAATCTTTTCTTATAAAGGAATAAAAGTAAAGTATCTCACAGTACAAACTGCATTATAAAGACTGTCAAAGTGATTAGGTAATTCTTACTATTCAATTTAATACCACTGAAACCATGAGAAATCATTTAATGCCATCAGATTGTTCAGGTGTGACATGTTTAATACAGAGCTATTTAACAATTTGCAAAAAGAAACTGGAGATTAAGGCAACACTTCTTTTACAAACCAAAACTATGCTCCTTTTCCTTGCCAATATCTTAAATAACAACAGATGTGTAAAATTCAAGGCATGAAGGAGGAGGCAGTAAATCAACAAAAAAGGATGCCAATTACATCTTTCTGTTTTGTTGTTATAAACATCCATGCATTACCTGGAAACTATAAAAACCAGCTGTACAGTTATAATGAGCAAAAAAACCCTGCATATATTTTTAGGAAATCTAACAAAATAACATGCTTTATAGTAGATTTTTAACTTCAAAAGAAATCTATCTGATGCACTCTGTCTCAAGTTTTAATGTGTATACATTCTACACAAGACACACTTGGTCATGTACTGAAACACTACACCAGTAATGTTCTTGAGCAGAGCTGGAGGAGACAGGATTTTAAAGATATAGAATAAAGAGGAAGATTTAAAGGATATAGGATAATAGGTGGATTTAAATGTAGTGACAGTGGTATCTGCAGCAGTGCTGTTTCAAAGGTTAGAACTTATTTATGACCCATAGGCCAGATACAACCAAGATACAGTCTTGAATGTTTTTAAGCTCTATTTTGGATTTAATAGATCTGATTTGGAAATTTCTTTCATTAAGACACATATCAGGATTTCCTTTATGTTTTGCTGAACTGATCCAATAAATTTCATTTTGAAAGTTTTGAACAAGGCAGTGAGTTTACTTGTCAATGCACTACCACATGGAACTGCAGAATAGGAACCCATATTTTCTTGCAGTTCAGAGTTCTTGATGATTACTGAATTCAAAGGGTAACATGGATTTTCCTCTGATCGCAATGCCTGCTTAGCTTTGTAATCAGATGAAGCTGGGTATATCAAATAATCTGGCAGGGTGTATATAAGGAATAAAGGAGTAACTGAAGCAGAATACATCTTCACATGCCTACAATGGATGTCATAGCTGATCTAGTCACCTGTACTCCATTTTCAAAGGCAGTGCTAAAACAGGCACTATGGACAGTTGAAGTATGGTTCCCAGCTTGCTTCAAGATGCACAAGCAGAGTTCACTGTTGAACTGGGTTTGTTTAGTTGCAGTTTTGCTTTTTTTTTTTTCTTTTAAATAGTTGAAGAAATTAACCTGAAACATTACCTTTTCAGGAATGTCTATCATGTTCTGTTGCTGCTGAAAAGGTCTAAATAAGATTTTTTTTTCATAATTACCATTTTTGAAGAAAACATCCCATT
Organism: Actenoides lindsayi; assembly: GCA_025331215.1. NCBI lineage: Eukaryota > Metazoa > Chordata > Aves > Coraciiformes > Alcedinidae > Actenoides > Actenoides lindsayi. The sequence goes on from WTSP01007528.1 coordinate 42,740, forward strand.
TTTATTCAGCCTGGCCTGGAAAAGTCCACAAGAATTTCCCATGACAATGATAGAACAGTTGTGCTATGTATCAGTTGCCTTTGGAAAAGGATCTTTCAAAGTGGCAGGAGATATTACCAGCTCTACTGAAGAAATACAAAATCAATACAACCCTTGAAATTCTTATTCACTGAAAAGAAAATATTTTGTTCCATGGGTACACAGAATGGATCTCCAAAGTGCACATCCATACAGGGACCTCTATTTTATATTACAATTTTATTCACTTGCTATGAATATTCACAACATTAATCTACTGCAGATAATCTATTCAGTATATTTGAAACCCCATTTATTTTCACTTATTGATACGCATGTGTTACACTTGTATATAATACAGTATTTTCAGTGTCGGTTTAAGAACAAATAAAAAAATAAAACAAGTATTGAGAAGCATGATGAAGATTATTGACCAAAGAGAAGCCAGACTGAGATTTTATGAAACAGGACATTTACACTTTGCACTGTCCCAGAAAATCTCTTTAAGATGTTACCTTCTGTGCTGCACATGTTAGCACAAATCCATCCTAAAATATAGGATGATACCAAGTTGCTGCTACAAACAGTTTATCCTAATTAAATTCTAATCAGAAAAGAATATCTTTCCCTGCCAACATTTTTTATTATTTCTCAGCAGAATGCTAGAATATACTTCTCAATTTTATTCCCAACAGTCATTTATTTTATTTAAGCTCTCCTGTGCAATAATACAGCAGAGGTAATGAAATGGTTTTGGAATAGCAGGGGCTACTGTGATAGGCAGAGCACTCCAGGGTGTTCATCCATCACAGAATTTAATATATAACTACCTAGTCATGTCAATGGCTTGTAATGATAAAATAATTTCCCTCCTTTTTTCTGAGAGTCTGGTAACCACACCAGGCTTTTAAATAAGCTTGCCCCTACATACTTTTGACTACCATTAAGTGTGTGGGGTTCCCATTTCAATGCATCAAAGTATACAGTCAGAATTCCCTCACCCTCTCCAGTCAGTATGCTTATGCAATGTCACTGAAAGGAATTGCCAAATTTCTGTTGTATCAATGTTACAGATGGAACAATATACATGAAATGGAGTATAAAATTATACATTCTGTAATAACTTAGAAAAAAGCTCATAGATGCTTAAGGCCTTTAAATATTGAGGATTTTTTTTCATGTAACAGCACATCACAAAGTTCAAAAATTGCTACTGAAACAAACAAACAAATAATTAAATGTGATTTTGGCAAGGATCAGAGCTGAACTGGGTGACTAAGCAAGCAAAATACCCATGAGTTGTAAATCTGGGAGGGCACTAGGATTTTTTCCCTTTATAGCAAACAGACTGAGCAGACATCTACATAAGCATCCAACAGTAGTTAGGGTCAGGCAAGAGGTTTTATTTTTTAATAAAAAGACAAAAATTCTGAATGATTACCATCCAATTTCATAATTGCAAAACTCATTTACATCCCTGCCTACCTTTATAAAAAGGGATGAAATATTGTCATTGACTGCTTACCATGAATTTCAATGATTTAAAGGTTGGGAAAGTAAAGGAACACTCATCTCATTCAAACCGAATGGAAATGTATATCTTAAAGGTATAAAATGCCTTATCATGGAAGTGGTAATTGAGTTTTGACCACTATTTTTTTAATTGCAAAAGAGCTGCAGTAGTTGCTTAGCCTTAGGGAAACATGTCAACCTGACTATACATTCTAATATGACTGATGTATTCAGATAACTATTACTTTTCAACAGTAATTATTAACAATGGATATATATTTCCATTCCTATAACAAAAGCAACTTCAAGATGTTGAAATATGTGCCTCTGAGAGCTCCACGATTAGAATACAAATAAAAATGTCTAAAACTGCGCCACGCCAGAGGACAATTTCTGCAACAGAAATTTAATTAAAGCAGTGTGCAGTCCCACCAGCAATCTGAATGGCGGAGCAGGAATCATTTTAGAGAGAAGGAACGAATACATTTTGGAGGTTGACTTCATCAAGATGAAAAGCCACAGGTCTGGAATGGAGAATCTGAAAGATTGCTGCTTTTCTGCACTGTTTGAATATCAGCTCTTGTGATTACAGCTGCAAATTCCTTAGCAAGTGCAATTTTACAAGTGTACACAGTTCAAGCAGTTGAAATCTTCGTGACGCAGAAGTTCAGAATAACTTTCCAGTAGCTTTGATCTCAAGGCTGTTGCTGATTACAAGGCAGGTTCTCATTGAAACAATTGATTCTGAAGGATACAACCCAGCAGTATAAAATTTCACTTCAACGATTGCCTGGAGGAATGAAATTCCTATGTGTTGCATTTAATGTTATCAGCCTTGAGACTGACTTGATTTGTCTTTAGCTATCGGGTTACCTGTAAAGAAAAAGAAAATCAGAAAATCAAGACTGTACATAGATAATCTACTTCTGAAGTACTGGAAACTGAGACTGAAATATAAGATCTCTGTCCAGCAAAACTCCTTCAGTTGTTTTTAAATAAGTGAATAATTCCCAATGGTATTAGATGGGATTGCTCCCCAACTGAAGTTGTGTGTTTAAGTGCTTTGTTAGAATTGGACTTGAAAAGGAGAAATTGAAATGTGACCATGCTTAAAAATATAATTAAAAAAATCTGAAGGTCACAAATTACCAACCCACAAAGGTCAAAAGCATTATTTTCAAGGAAAATTTCTGTATTCTGTTCACCCTTTTCAATGTTAGAACTTCTGTATGGTAACAACTATGATTTTTAAATGTTAGCCTTGAGCGTAACAGTGACTGATACTGGAGATGTATTCATCCGTTCTTTGCATGCTACTTTAAAACACAATCATAGAATCATATACGTTGGAAAAGGTAATGTCCTGTTCGGGGTTAGATGCATCTTGGCAAGTAATAATCAGTGGAGAAACAGGACAAAGATCATGCATACATAAACAAGAGAGAGATATATCCTGTTATTTACAAGGCATAAAATAACTGCCAAGGAGTTAACTTAGAGTGGTTTCACCCAGCCTAACGTGAAACAAGAGTGGAACAGAAAGACCACAGAGAAAGAGTGGGAGACAAAGCCATTTCACAGTAATTGGACTTTCCTTGTGTCTGATTTGGATTTTAAACATTAAAAGAAAAAAAAAGTAATCCATCATATAAAAGAAATGTAACTTAGAGGAATATTTCTGCTGTGTCAATAGATACAATTAATGATCATTTAACATTTTAACATCAGATTGTGTCAGGGTACCACATCCCAACTCTTGAGCAACAACCCATTGGAACAGTCACAGTAACACTTTATGACATGAAAGGGCATATGTTTTTCATGCTGATCACAAAGAGGAGGGTCATGCTCCTTAACAATGAAACATTCTTTTACCCTCGGCAAAACTGTTTGCATACAACTCTTGTTGGCTCTGCAGAGCACAAACATAGAGCAGAGTATTAAAAGGACTGTTCCAAGAGTTCATTATTTCAGTTTGCCTTCTCTATCAAGTTATATCTATGAACTACACTTAAGATGGCAATAATAAAATTGCGCATTGTGATTTTTATGATACATGAGTTGATTTATTACACTGCTCTTATTTTGTTTTGTTCTTTCTTTGGAAACAGTCTCATGTGTCCTCTTCTATAGTGGAAGATTGCCTGAAAAAATAATGAATTAATTTAAAAGTCAGGCAGCATATTTCTATGCCTTGCACCAAAGCTCAGAAGGCTGACATAGCATTTTATTGTTATTTATTTTTTGCTTTATTGTAACAGTGTGGAATTCTATTCATGGACCCAGGTGTGACTGAGCTACATAATGTAAAATACACATCTTCTGATCCTATTCACAGGTGGACTTTTATTAGCTTCCCTTGAGACATATATAGATACATATTTTTAAAAATGTGGTAAATCAACTGATGCAAACTGATGCAACTGCATGCCAGAGACAGATCATAGGATGTGAAACTTTTGAAGAGGCCATGTAGATGCAGGGTCAAAGCTTCTCACTTTTTCGAACAACAGACATGCCAAAGCAGAATCAGAGGGTAGTTTCCTTAGAGGTACAACTGGACAGGAACAGTCACTGGAATTCAGCTGAATTCTTTATTCTGTTTATGTACCCACAGAATAGGCCTTTGCTATTAAAAAGAGAGGTTGCCAGTTGACTTTTGAGGGACCAAGATGACCATGACCCAGCAATGTGCCCTTGCCACAAAGAAGGCTAATGGTATCCTGGGCTACATTAGACAAAATATTGTCACCAGGTCAAGGGAGGTGATCCTTCACCTCTGCTCGATACTGGTAAGGGCACACCTGTGGTAACGTGCCCAGTTTTGGACTCCCCAGTACAAGACAGACATAGAGCTACTTGAGTAGAGGGCCAGTAAGGCAAATAAGGGACTGGAGGTTCTTCATGTGAGGACATGCCGAGACAGCTGGGACTGTTCAGCCTGTAGAAGAGGTGGCTCAGGGGTGATCTCATCAGTGTGCACAAATACCTGAAGGGAGGGTGCAAAGAGGATGGAACCAGGATCTTTTCAAGTGGTGCCCAATGGCAGGACAAGAGGCAATGAGCACAAACTGAAACACAGGTTTCCTTTCAGGAAACACTTCAAACTGTGAGGGTGACTAAGTACTGGCACAGGGAGGCTGTGGATTTTCCCTCCTTGAAGACAGTCAAAAGTCATCTGGTCCTGGGCATCTGGCTGTAGGTAGCTCTGCTTGAGCAGGAGGGCTGGACTTCCAGAGGTCCCTTCTAACCACAACCATTCTGTGATTTATTCTTTCTATTACATCCAGCTCTGCCAATGCATGGACTACAGTGATAAATGGCAGCTAGCAGAAAGAGTATTTTCACACATACATGAATGCTCAGTTACATGTCTGGAAATGCAAATGTGTTCTCTTCAGTCACAAAGAAACCCAATAAAGTCATAATCTGTAGGCCTATCTACCCTCCCTCCCATCTAGCTCTACAACTGCTTGATGAAAATATCCCTATAAAAGCAACATACATTGTTACACAGAATAAATAGGTGGTATAAAGTAGAAAAAAATGAGATAGCCATTCAAATCTCTGCTCTGTAACAGGTGGCTAATCACATACAAAGGTCATTTTGTTTACAGAGACAGCACTGTTTACACAATATGCACAACCTGCATATTCCTAGTTTTTATGACTACACGACTGAAGTTTTTAAATGCTTTGCTTTGCCGGAATTTTTATTATTCTGCCTGCCCTCTTTTCTATTTTTTTTTCCTCCTTTTTTTTTTCTGTTCTCTTCCATGTTACACAGTGCTACTATGAGTAACACACACAGTGGTCCACATTTGCCTCTTTGTAAGACAGTAATACTTGTTATATGCAAGCACAGACCAGACATTAACATTAATGGAAGTTATAGAGCCATACACATTAGGGAGAGAATAGACCTCTTGGATGATAAAGGCAGTTTCATAAAGAAGCAATCAAATTTTAGCTAATATCTACTAATGGTACTCCCAGAAATGCTTAATTTTGGATATAGTAAAAGCTGTTTGGTTTGAGTGGCTGGGAAGCAAGGTGCTGTGCCAAAGGTCTTAATAGGAAAATGGGGACTGATAGAAGTACATGTCTAATCTTTGAAATCTTCAGAGAGCAGTAATACGCCGATGGGTGCAAATCAAGTCTATCACATTTTTCAGTTAATAATTAATATGTATGGAAAATTAACTTTATTGCTGTTTAACAATGCAAATGAAAAAAGGACATAAAACCTTTAGCATTCTAGGTCTTGATTTGAATTAATTTGTTCATTCTTGGAATACAATTACTCCCTTTATTCTAATATATTTTTTCACATGGTTGTTATATCATAAATACAATACATTAGACTCTCTTCACTTTCTTGTACTAAATGTGCAATTAAAGTACAATTACTCTGCAGTTGCAGACTTTAATTTAAATTAGTAAGTAGCTGCTTTAAATTGGCTGTAATTGTATGTGAACTCACTTGTTTTATTTTAAAACAACAATATATAATTAAATGCAACTGAAGTTTTCCGCATTTCTTCTACTCACTAAACGTTCAAAACAGATTCAATCTTCCAGTAAAATATTTTTGCCAGGGTAACCCAGAATGGACCTGAGATGAAAAAACCTCAAAGGCAACACATCAAAAAAGCTACCAGCTCAAGAGCTTTTCTGGACAGACTCCATTCCAGTGTTGTTGACAAGGGATGAAAAATGACCTCACTTGTGAAATCCCCACAGCTGATGAATACAGCCAATAATACTGCCTATTCCATAAGAATAGACTCCAAATAAAAACCCAGTCTGATACTTTTACTCAAGACTTTCTTCTTCCTTCTGCCTCATAAGAGGAAGGAGAGAAAATCGCGACTATAGGATGTAAAGAATGGCTGAGTGAATATTCCCTGAATAGTGAAGTACTTTTCCCTCCTTCCATGAACCTAAGCATCAAAGTTACAGGATTACAATTAGGTATAGTACAAATCTTCTGTTCCTTTACAGAAACAAATGAATCACTAATGATTTTTTAACTACAGAATAGTTCATACATGCAAATAAGGCATTTAAGTAATTATTATGTAATAATGTTAGAAGAAAATAGGTAATGATATACGATATATTGAAATAAGTGTGTGGTGGAACATTTTGTAAAACAACTTTGTACATTACTAGTTTTTTGACTGGCATCTCTTTCAATGTTTTCCTATGTTTATCACAAACCATACATAAAATCTATATTAAAAACAGGCTCTTGAGTTTGCAAAGTCATGCACTTGAAAGTGATCAACTTGCCCTTCTATGGGTGCCCTTGCAACTCCAATTCTACCTCTTTTCCATCCTGCACAGTAAACAACAGAACTTTGTGGGGAAGAAGCACTGGAGGAAAGCCTATTATAATGTTGTAAGGACTATGTATCAATGCAAATGCAGAAAGGGGCTAATTTTTAAGCCAGTGATTCTTCCTCACACATAAGGTTCAGTAGTATGATGGATCCTCTGTTTCAGGTTTTCACCAAAGAATGTGAATAAACATGAGAAACAAAAAGAACCTAATACTGGGGGTGTTCTTTTCAACTAGAACCTGTTCCATCAACTGTATAGGATTGTGTGTGGTCATAGCCTGAGTGTCATCTGAGAATAGTCAAGAATCATCAAGCTATAATTTCTTTTTTTTTTTTTTTTCTAAGACACATGAAACAGATGAAGTTACGTGCACTTAAGAGTGGATAGGTGTGGATTTGGGTGTTTATGCTAGATAACTAATTTTCTGGGGACACAAGAAACCATTTCAAAAGTCTGAGAAATGTTAAGGCAATTCAACCATATTTCAAGGGTATGTTTGATAAAATAACAGCAGAAGAGAACTGTGAGTTAGGAAACAGAACCTTGTTTCAGTATCATGGACTATTTGACTTGGGCTAATGTCAAAAGGCAAAATTTGAGTAATTTGTGAGCAGTTTGGAAAACAAATATTTAATGGTAACTCTATGACTTTATTCACCTTTAGAGAAGGTTCTGTAATGATAGACATTTTTTCAAATTTTCAAATGTTTCATTCCTGATCATAAAACTTTGGTCCTACTTAACTTTTGATATCAAGATTTAAGAGCTTTAAATTTTTCCCTTAACTTTATTTTAAGCACTGCAGTATGGAAAGTGTTAGTTTAAACATGTTCCCAAGTCTGTAATGGAGCAATTTAGAATTCTAGATCATCAGGTCTATCCTTCAGCAAACATCTCTAGATCTTTTTTTTTAATCAAATAGGATGTTTCCCAGTACACTTAAATGGCTCAAAAGTGTCCCATGTTTTTGATAACCACCAGACTCTAAAGCTCTTAAAACTCTCATATTTTTATGGCACTGTGACTAATCAGAATTGCATTTGTGATAATTCTTGTGCTTAGGACCTTCCATTAGAAAGAAATAAACATGTTGAAAACTCATTTCACACAATGCCATTTGAAGTATAATTCTGTGTTTCTGGTTTTCCCACTGCTCTTAATGATTTCAGCAGGAGATTTTTGGTGTTAAAGTGAAGACCTAGACAATCAGTGTTAACAACTGTAATTAAAAAAGGCTTTGGAAACCTTTCACACATAAATTGAGCTTTTCACTTGCTCCAAATAATCTTAAAGTTAGGGCTAGAAAAATAGTCAAAGAAAAAATACTTCAGAGCATGACGTAAGTTCCTGAAAATGGCAGAGTTCTTAATCTTAAATGTGGTTTTAAGATTAAATAGACAACTTCTACCATATTTTAGGAATATAGCAAAAATACTCCTTTCCCAGCTTTTTCTGAATTTTAAGTAATCCAGTATGGGATGCTGAGCTTTCAACTACGAAGCAACACCTAACAGAAGGTACCAAGACATGTTTCTTTTCTTAAGTTCTCTTCTCTAGTGCTCCTGTTGCTTTCCCATGATAGTGAGCAACTTAATTTCAACAAATGAGTCTACCTTTGAAAGGAGAATGAGTGAAGAAAGATGTTTTAGGGCTCCCAGAAGCAAATGAACTTGCTCACTGAGCCTGCTTAGGAGCGCAACACAGAGTCTCTCCAACCACCCTCCTGAAGCTCTGCCCAAATAAGGCACTATTCCTGGGCATCTGCAGCAAACTAAGGAACTACAATGAGGATTAAGGTACAACAATTCCTGTTAATACTGTGTAAACCTGTATTTGTACACACCTGCTGCTCTGTGAGTAATAAACCAGGGCTGGAACACATTTTCTGGAGTGGTTTGACTCTTTATTCCTCAACGAACGTTCTGGCCCTTCCTTAAAATCCGACCAAGACTAGGATTCATCACAACTAGTGCTCCAACGTGGAGCCAGAATATTTTGTGTGTGTGGAAAAATCAAAAATTGTCATCAGGCACAGCAGAAACCTCCTTTCTCTACTTCTCCATTCGGACTTGAGGAGTTTTACACGTTTGCCTAAGAAACAAACACATGTCAAGTACTACACTGTTATGGAATTAGTTACAGAAAACAAAATTGGGATAGATGGAATTTTCTATAACTGACAAGGAAAAGTACAAAATGACAGGAAAAAAACATATTTCAGCATCAGAGAAACTTCTCTTAGCAAAAGAGCATGGTCTCAAAAATACCCCCATGCAATAACAATAACTCCAAAGATTTAAATGTACTCAAATGCAAATTCATTGACTTGTCACCGAAAAACAATAGAAACTGATAGATAACACTAATTTTTGCAAGTATATCAGCAATCTTTAACTATGATAAAACAGTATTCGAAAAGTTCTTTGAAAATAAGTCCATGGATAGACCTGCGGTACAGAAAAGAGCCATGAAGTCAGAATACGATACTTTCTAAATGAAACAGTTCTTCCCATATATGTTTAAAGTAAAAAACCAAGTAAGCAAGCAAACAAAAAACCCTCAAAAGTTTAAAATTTGAAAATCTGAACATTCTGGGGCTAACTTTGCTTACAGTCATTTCTATAGTTAGTAGATTACAAGAAACACCGTAAGATAACAGATGACACATTGCAAAAGACAATATTAAATTCAGACAGTGGGTTCTTATCTTGGTGTCTGAGGTAGTTTTTGGACCTGCTGATAATGATTGCTTCCATAAAGGGTTTCACAGCACCTCAAAAGAGCACCCAGATTTCTTTAACAATACTGAAGACCATTAGAAACATACAAGTTTAAACTCATACCTTCAGTGACTTGCTGCTTTAATAAAACCCATGACATGTAAATACTACGAAAAAAATTGATACGACTGTGTATTCATATTTCCTTGAACTTGATAGTTTACAAAATAAAATTAATTGATACAACGCACTGGGAAAATTATCATAGTATATATCTGATGAAGACATATGACCTATATCAAGGCTAAATATAATTAATTGGTATTTTGAATTTACTTCATTATTATTCTCTTCCAAAAGGTAATGCCACTACAATGCACATACCTAAACTTCCTCAGTGTTTCTGTAACTCAGCAGAGAAATTAAGTTTATAGTACAATTGTTTCAACTGAAAAAAAATTTTCATTTAAAGAAAATGATTTTATATTAAAAGAAGTCTTAAACATAAACCTTATTTTAATTTCTGTAACAGATAATAACGGTAGCAATTCAGACAAGGATATATCCTCTTGAAGTTTTTGTGGTGATCACAACTCCATAGCAGGACTGCATCATGGCGGCATAAACAACTGAAAGACAGTTAATTAAATAATTGTATTTTTCTTCTCTTTTACACCACATATTCCACCTAGTCATCACATGTTGGTGATAAAAGCAACCTCCTTCCTTTTTACAGATGAGGAAACTGAAGCATAATAAAGAGTCATGCTGCCCTTCCAACTGTGAGAAAGTAAATGAAGAAGGAGGGATTGGAACAGAGTCCTTCTGTCTTTGGCTTTATCTGACCTCATTTACGTAAAGAAAAGCTTACTGTTGTCCTTGATGGGAAAGGAAAACCTGTAACAAGCAGTTTCCTGTGTTTAATATTCTAAAAATGAAAAAAATGAAACAAATAATAATAATAATAAAAAAAAACCAGCCTTGTTTTAAAACTAGGCTAAGGTTTTAAATGCTTAATAGGTATAACAGATTTTCATCTCTTAATATATTTTTCCAGAAATTGGGCAAGACTGAACTTCAAACGATCCCCAATAAAAATAAAATAGTCTAAATTCTTCATATTTGATATCTTTTTCTTCCTAGGTGTTTATGGCATGTTATTTTTATAGGATTTTGAATGAAGAGTAAGAAGCTATTTGGACAAGATCAAAATAGAAATGTAAATTATTTCCTTACCTGTAATTTTATCTTCTCTATGAGGGTACCTGCTGCTCTGTTAGTGCAGTACTCATGTGTTTTCTGCCTTTGTCCCAAGCTTCAGAAATTCCTCTGGTGATTTTTCCCCACTTGCTTACCAGCTTCCACTGCTGGCATTTTGAGGTTGTGCACTCACATTTGGCTCCACGAATACTGCCACAGCTGAGGGAATATAAGACAACTAAAAAACAAGTTAGCAAACAGCAGAGCAATATCCAGGCAGGAAAAAAAAAATGCTTAAAACCAATGAATCAGTCATCAACTTGAAACCCTTTGATATTTTCCTCTGTTTTCCCATCCATTTAGAATCTCCAGAAGAAGAAACTTGGGAGAAATTTTAGCCAAAGCAGTGGGTGCTGACAGAGTAGTGGGTACCCGTTCAGAGAACATAAAATTATTTTAAGGGAATCTAATTTTAACTTTCTCCAGTATGAGTACCCATCACACCATCATTCTAATACAGATAAGAAACAGAAGAAAGGTGGCAGATTTGGAGGATTTCCGAAAAATCCCTGAACTGGGAAAAAGGAATACTTGATGGGTTTTCACCTAAAAACTGTCATAGATGAACAGTTAGAAGGATTTCTCATTGCCCAGGAAAAAATACATAAAGTCTCATTCACTAAGAAGTAGTCAAGATTACAGTTGCTGATTCCCAACTAATAGTTGTAGTCATCTTGGTCATCAGAGAAAAAGAAGGGAAAAGAGAAAACAGTTCTGTCAATTTAAGAAGTAAATAAACAAAACACAAAATAGAGAGCATATCCACCATCCATGCTTGAAGTTGCATGTAGAGGACAAAATTTCACTGTCATTCTCTTGCATTTTTACATGTAACAGTCAAAAGTTCCTGTGGCATTCTTGGAAGAAGATAGCATAACACACTGGTATGCATTCAACTGATGGTTTTGATGCTTTCCCTGGTGTTTTCCCTGAACACATGATAAATTGATGCACATTACTAGCATCATTCCTGAACTGATTAAACATGTCTTCTTGCTTGAGTATTATGGAGATTTCCTGGTGAAACCTAAAACTTCCTATAACTCCTCTGTACTGGGGATCATCTTGTTACTGTTTTTGAATTTCACAGTACACAAAAATGAACTCTAGAAATTTAACTAAGAAACTGCTTTGGTATTCAGTTTGTCTTTCTTAAAGAACCTGGCTGGTTGTCTTCAAACCTTGATCTTCTTATCTTCTGACTAGTATGTGACTCAAGACAAGACAAGTGTGAATAAATTGGAGTAGCTAATCACAATTAGACACTGGTATTCTAAAATCTCAAACAATGAAGGAAAGATCAAAAGGCTCAAAAGAGGTTGTTGTCTTCAAATTTCAGGTATGTAAGTACTAATAATGTGCTTTAAGGTCAAGAGAGAGAGAAAGCACTCTGGTAATTTCTTGAATGACCCTCCAAAAAGAAACTGACTTTGCAGGTAATCAGCTTCAAATTTGCCAGGTTACATTCTAGAAGAAAAACTCCTGTTCCTTCTTTGTACTTTGAAAATGTTGAACAATAATTGTTAACAATTGGAATTAGAATGATGTCTTGAATACGACAAATTTACTATGCTCTTATTTTCCAAAGTCACGAGGCAGGACAGAAGGATCTCAGAATTCTAGAACTACTCTGAGTTTTCAGTGCATTTGCTTGAATTGGTAATAGCACAAGCACACAAAGTCCTTTGGTGTCTTCTGTTGGCAAGGACACGTTCCTGAACCACAAAGCCTGAATGCAAGATGAAGGAACAAGCTGTTGTTCTTCTGGGTGGCATCAGTAAGACATTTTCTTGGCATTCTTGAGCCTGAGGAGGCTTTTCCCTGATTTGAACCTCTTAAAACATGCAGCTCTATTAAAATTCTCAAATTGTCTATTACTAGTGAGTTTGTAGATACACGTTGATTAGACGCAATCCATTGTTTCCTTGAGGTCAGATCCATCTTCATAAACTGGAGACACACTTGTGTTCACTTATGGTTTTAGAGGTCATGCCAATAAAATTCTACAGGTCACATCATACAAGTCATGGTGACCTGGATATTTTGTAGATTCACCCAGCATCTTCTCTTCAGAGCTCTAAGACATTTCTCACTGCAGATATGGAAGGGGATGAATGATAGTCACAACTGTACTATCTGAGAAGGAATCTTCTGTGTGTGCTAATAATGCAACTGAAGAAACCTCTAAGTCCATTTCATAGCACATAGTAAGTCCTTTGGAGTCTTTTCTCCATACAGCAATAGTGTCTTTCCTAAGATGAACCTGGTGTTCACCAAGGTGGAAGAAGGAATAAAATTACAGATGATGAAAAAAATGAACAATTTTCAAATTCTTTGGGACATTAATTCTATGTTGGTTCTCTTCTTTTCTAATTTAGTCCTAGACTTCAACCTTCCACTTATTCCTGCGTGAAATACATTTTTTCTTCATTTTGAACAGTTCTCTGATAGGACAGGACTATCTTCATTATTCATGTGGAGAAATAAGTAAGATTTACAACCATGCTCACTTTGCTCTGCAAGGGGATAATATCTGAGTAATTTGATTTCAACTGGTTTGAGAGTTGGTCACCCCTCCAATGGTGACTGTGCATAACGCTCTGCATGACTGACGTTCTCCACTTGATATTGATTATCCATTATCCATTTCCTTTGTTCCCTATTAGAAGGCAGAAAAGAAGAACTGCAACAGGGCAGCACTTCTGAGGTTTTCTATAAACAGACCTGAGTAAGGAAATACCTCAAGAAAACTGTGGGATTTTGGAGAATTGAAGTAATACCTTTTCGACAGTTGGATGCCACTTTTCCACTCCCTTGTATCAGTTCTGCAACAAAGCAACAATGCAGAGTTTGTGAAGACTGTACCAAATATCCACGGAAAGAAGCAAGAGTTCTGCCTGCAGATATTTAGGTAGTAGGTAATGCGAGGTTTCAGAACATTCCAGTCCCTCTGAACTGAAATGTATCATTTCTGACTTGCAGAAATGATCCAAAGAAGCCCTTGCAGACTGCAGAAGAGGGTGAGACAAGGAAGAAGCACTAGTTTTAGAGCATGCCAGCATGACTCACATGATACCAGCATTTGAATATCATCTTTCTATATGGCAACTTCTGAGGTAGTAGAAGCTGACAAAGATTTTCCAGGAAAACTAAAAAGAACTGTTGGATATTCTAAGAGGCTTTGTTGCACAGCTGTGAAAGGACAAAGAAACTGGCAGAATGGAGCTGCAAATGAGAGTGGAAACATCTTTGATTACAGTGTCAGGACTTTTCCACTTTGTGGAGAAGTGAAGAAACCCAGTAATTTACATACAGCCTTCAGAAGTCATTCTTATTTTCCATCACAGAGGCAGAAAATTATTCTTCAGACACGAGGTCAATATCTCAAACATGCCAGCAAAGGAAAAATTGGGGGAAAAAAGAAAAGAAAGAAAAATAAATCACAAGTGGAATCTTTTGGGACAAAGGCAGAAAACCTCTTGGCTGGACTGATGGAGTGGCGATTTCCATGTGGAAGAAAGTAATGCTTGCAAAAATCACTGATTAGTTAATTAATGACATGCAACTGAAATCCATTTGCATTTTTCTTTAAATATTGCAGAAATAGTTTCCTTAGATTTCAAGAGTAATTCTGTCAATTTCTGCAGAAGCTAAAATGATGCTTCAAAATGGATGCTTGCTGCAGTCTTACCATAGGAAAAAATATTCCCTCATAAAAATGTATAAAACACAGTATATATTACTAACACTCTGTGAGCGTGATTAGGGGATTGCAAAAGATTTCATTTCTCATGATTTGTACAGTGTTTCTACTCACAAAAAAAAATTAGAGCAACTCCTCTGAATAGCTAGAGACAAGACTCAGTGCATTCAGATGAAGCAAGGGACTGAAAAATGGTAAGGAAAAACTGCAAACCTTCAAGGCAAAAGCTGCTAACAAAAAAAAAAATTTAAAAATATATTCTGTTTTTAGAAATTATTTTCTCTCAAGTAACGCATTAACAGACTCCCTCTTTCCACAAGAGCTGTACCTATGAATATTGCCTGTAAACATTCTCTCTTTCAGTTCCTCACTTTCAATTTTCCTAACATCATTATCCATAGGACTCAAAGTTAGAACAGAACTAAAGAAAATTTTAAATTGAAAATGTCTTGGGATTTTAATGCTTGAATTATCTTCACCTGCCCAACAAATTTTACTGACCTTTAAGTCTATAATTTTGCTAACAACATTTCAAACCACAACACTTCTTCCTTTAATCCTTTTCACCATGACTTTTAAGTACATTTGCCTTTGGGGAAAGGACTATAATATGTCTAGATTTCTTTGACCTACAAATGAACATCATCAAGCTGTAGGCCTAAATTCATGTCAGATGTAGACTTGCAACAGGAACCTTTTCATAGGGTAGAACTAGGCATGCCAATCTCACATTAAAGAAGTAAATTTGCTATCTAGCAGCTATTTTTAAGGAAAACAGTGAATCGCATAGACCTGAATACTGATGAGTCCTTGTAACATGTGTTGGCTGGAATGCTAACTAATTTCATCAAATTGTCCAAATGTCCCAAAAGATTACTGCTTAGGTGCCCTACAAAAAAATACAGAGCTTCAATATGAAAGAACTGTGACACTACATCAAAGCAATAATTACTAATACAAAAAACTAGATTGACCTCAGAAACTGTCATCCTATTTCCATTACCAGCTCATCTGTCCCCTGAAATTTTTTTTAGCAAAAATGTGTACACACAATTTACTGCTATTTTAACAATAGATTTGATACAGTGGGTCTCTAGGTTTGCAATGAGAAACATGCTGAGACAGCTGCAAATTTCTTCTAGTGACAGATTAGCCAAAGGCATGGAGTGAGATACCATAGCAACAAAGAGGCTGTCACAAGTGCAATCACTCTTTTCCATGGGTAATATTTTGCTACAGTCTGTGCACTTACTTACATTGTAATCCCACCCTTTTTATGAACCACAAGGCATTGCTAGTTACTGTATATATGTGTATTATTCCTATAAATCTCCATGTAAAATTAAGGTAGAAGGTGAGGAGTCTACAGACAGAAGCTATAGACAGGGAGGCAGGGGAATAGAGTGGTTTTACAGCAAAATTGTTTCTTAATTTATTCACAGAGCCCCTTAAATGACATTAGGAAAAGCTCTTACTGTCATTATTTACTATTGACACATGGAAGATCATCGTGACTTATCCTGTAAATATTTCATGTTTCACAGTGGGTAAAGTAAAAGGTAAATTGTGTCATGTGATGGAAGTTAGTAGCAGTTTTACACTGAAAAAATATCACGTGAGAAATACATTGCCTTATTAGCACTGACTGGCCACAAGTGCCATACTTACAGCCTATCTGAAACATCCTATAATAACCTATACACAGTAGTTACACGATGAATTTCTGTTCTTTCTAATTATGTCTTTTCTACTGCTGGTTTTGAAAAACCTGGAGGAGGAAGAGGAAGAGGAAGAGGAAGAGAAAGAGGAAGAGAAAGAGGAAGAGAGACGTGAGAGAAGAGACTACCACAATGGCAATACATCTTTTAAACTTTGGCAGAAAAAAATAGTAATACTTGTTTCATTTTTTTTCCCTTCTCCTGCTGCTTAAAGAGCCTAGGCATCTGTTGCTCATGCAAAGGAGAACAAACTAAAAGCTAATATAGCTGCATTGATAACACTTATGCCAGGCTCAGGTATAAGAAAAATACCATTTTCTTCTCATATCTGGGGACAAAGTTTAGCTCTCTTGTATTATTTTGTCTTACTCAAGCAGTACTTATGACAGAACTGATAGTAGCTGAGTCACCACTAATGCTGCCTCCTGATACTGGGAATCTCTAGTAGCCCACTGCAAAGCATTGCATGTAAAGATACCTAACAGAGGTTCTTTCATTCCTTGTGCTGAAAGGGTTATGAACAGCATATTTTATAAATTGAAACATAAATAAAATTACTTCCTCTCCTTTCAGCAGCTGTAATTAATTTAGAAACAATTCAGCATCTGCAAGTGAGAAAGAGGAGACAGGGCAAAAATGTAAGCAGTATTTATAGATAGCAACAGAACTGCATTGATTCAGAGTAGTGGAATGCACATACTGAACACCATTTGGCTCCATGTGCAGCCAGTTGGTGTGTTGGGATGGTACACTTTCTCCTCTTCCAAGAATGTTAGTCAATTTTTCTTTTCTTTTAAACCCTGAATGCCATAATATAAAATTAGATTAAATGGAATATTACAAAAATCTGACTTCAGGTTCTCTCCAATATTGTTTTGGAATGTAGATAAACACTCTCAGTATGGATTTCTCTCCATCCTGGCAATATTTCTGTTCTTTTCACATTAGTCATCTATGTCTGGTATTGATTTGGAAAACAGACGTGGATTTGGAATGTAGATAAATATACTCAATATGGATTTATTTTTGGCCCTGTAATATTTCTCTTTTATATGTCTCTGTCCTTGTAGTATTTATTTTATTCTTTTGCAGTACTCTATTTCTAATATTGGTTTGGCATACAGTTACATAGTAATACATTAGATATTGATTTCTTTATTTTATGCAGTGTGCTTTTCCCCACATATTAAAAATAATAGCCAGATTTCAGAGTGACAATTACAGTTCCTTCTGCCTCTCATAAAAGTGTGGGCACTCAACTATTCCAGAAGTTGGATGCTCATCTCCAAAAGACAGTCCTTTATAATCTGTCCAAAAATTCTGCTTTCACTTGTTTATGGGAAAATGCTTTTCACTTTCAACTACTAGGGATTTTCAGAGGTTAATAGTTAATAACTTCTATCCATTACTTCTTTCTGGTTAATTTATATTATCAGAATTATACCAACAAGTGAATTCTAAAAGGACATACTCTGGTTTCCAACTTTTGCTGAATAATAGATACTGGGCATGTTGCTCATCATAGTATGGTTCCCCAATTTAGCTCATAGCTGTGTATTTTCAGAACATGAACATTTTTCAAACTTCTCTTATATTATATTGCATTACATAGTGGTCAAAGTCCAAACTGACAAAGAATTAAGGGGCTTTTTTTTAAATCATCTTCCTACTGAAGACCACATCAAAGAGAGTAAAGTCTCCAAGCCAGCACCTTCCTATTCAACATTAAGTATCTAAATGTTAGGCTCTATGCTACTCATCATAGCTTTTCTTTACAGTTATTATGGAGGTATAAGCACCTCCAGGAGGTATTTCATCTGACCTATGTAATGACAGAATGAATTGTCCTCCAGAACCGAATAATTCTCTCCAACACTAAAAAGGCAGCCTGGAGCTTGGCTAGTCATCTCACACTAGAGAATCCTAACCCAAGCAAAGTCCAATAAATTCCACTCCATATACTTTTAACAGAACTTATTGCTAAACTGTGCCTTATTCCACATGCAGTTCTACCAAAACAAACTAAAAGCTTAACGACAACGTACTATTTCATTACAGCATAATGGTTCAAAGCTGTGCCAGGGGAGGTTTAGACTGGAGAGTAGGAAACATTTCTTTACCAAGAGAGTGGTCAAACAAGTACAGGCTTCCTAGAGAGGTTGTCAATACCCCAAGCCTGTCATTGTTTAAGAAGCATTCGGACAATGACCTTATTGACATGCTTTAATTTGGTGAGCTCTCAATTGGTCAGGGAGCTGGACTAGATGATCATTGTAGATCCCCTCCAACTGAAATAGTTCTGTTCTATTCTATTTCTATTTCACATGAAAAATATCATTTCATATTTCTCTACATCTTAATAAAATATCTGCCCAGGGACACTTCTCCACTCCGAGGTGCAAATGTACATTTCTTCAGACATGCTGCAGCTCCAGGATCTCCAAGATGAGAGCCAGGATGCACAGCTGTACCTGTGTTCTTGTGCTCTAGTTTCTGCAGGAAAGACACAGGTTTACAGGCTGCCCAGGAGCCACAACATACTCCAAGCTATCCCAGGGTGGATGCCTGGGGAGCTTGGGACCTCAGGAGGCATTACAGCATGCACTTTCATAGAAGTTACATGCAGCTTCTGGTGTTCTTACTTAAAGTTAGCCTCTAGTAAAAAGATAATGGGTAATTTACTGTTCTTAAAAATACAAGTAAAGCCTCGCATCTGGATCTGCCCTTGAAAACCTCCTATCCAGAGACCTCTGGTGTGGAATACACCCTGTAAGTGAGAACAATACGAAATTGTTTCTCCTCAGCTGTTACCAGACTGCAAAATATTGTTTTCCAGTCTTTGTAAAAGGCTTGTTTAATAAAAACTCATATCATTTTTTTAATGTCATTTCCAATTTTATACATAACTCTGCTATATTTTGTAGTTTTCAACTGATGGGAAAATTCCTCTGTTTTAAACAGACATTTTCCTTATTTTGCAAACAGGAAAGGAAACATAACCAAGAGACCTTTTCAAATGAAAATAATTGTATTAGAAGAAGGCTGTAGGAAGGAAAAATATTTCAAAGGTAAAAAAATATTCTTTGGATTTTCCCCTTTTTAGAACACTTTTATCATCATTTAAAGAGGGTAATGTAACAAAATTTTTGTGTTTAATTATGAAAATATTGAGGCAAGACATAGAGAAGATATTCAATTACTCCTTCTCACAACAGTTTCTCAGTCTGCAGAAGAACGCCACAATGTGTCTGATAAATCTCAGCTATGCACATAAACATTTCATTATTCTTCTAATATGTTCCTGAACACCCTCTTTTGTTGTGGTATAATGCTCAGGAATGCAAACACACATTACTATACAAATTTTAAAAAGTTACTCTTCTAGCTAAATTGTCTTTGACTTTTCTCTCCTTCCCCTCTTCCGGGATGCATAGACCCAAAATAGTCAATTCTAAACCAGCACAAGTTAACTTAGAACTCAGCTTATTCATACACACTTTCTGCCTCCATACTCATCCTTCTTCCGTGGTTAACTCCTGGTGCTGACATACATACCCTCTCTCACTAATATACAGATGAATTAGGAAAAACAGTTTCGTCTTTCTATAATAGGCGTTTTTGCATTCCGAAAGGAAATATTCCCCTGACTTTTCTTACCATTTAGATTCTTAGTACTGTAACATCCCTGCTATTTCTAATTCATTATTCATGTATTGCCTTATTAGATCTCCATATCTGAACAAAACGCAAAACCTCAAGTAGACCACATTTTAGAAATTGTTTTCTGCTGTTATTCACTTGGTCTTTTTGCTTAGTGAGTGATACTGTAAGTATTAAGAAATTGATATCATAATTTTTTAGAATACTGTGATTAAACATGCTAACAGAGGTGGACAAGTAAAATATCTCCTTCTTCCACTGTTTTTGTCTCTAACATGATGCTTAACTAGCAACAACTCAAGATGTAGATATATAGGTTCTGCTTTAGAACTTGGTATCCTGTACAAGAGAAGACAGTACTTTAGTGGTTAACTGGGTTACTTTTTCTGCATATGAAGGAGGTAAACTTACAGAAAAGGCTTGAAGGTGAATATAGACCTTCTTAGCCCTTTTAGAAAAGCCTTCACAAGGCTTTTCTGCAATACACTTAAATCACCCAAGCTGTTCAGTTCACTTTGTTTCTTTATGTTTTTATAATCTACATGATAATTACATATGGATTATTTCATTTGACAATCAGAAGCTTATTTTCCATGACTTCATAATACTGACTCTCTGTACTGTTCTTTCTCTTTTTTTCAGCCTGTGGTTTTGAAACCACAGAGCACTTAAAAATTTTTCCTTTTATTTATATAGACTTCAGGGAGCAGAATAGGAGCTGCAAAAAAAAACCTGGACAGACCAGAAGGCAGAACAAATAGTGGTGGATTTAAGAGGATGAGTATTTTCCTTTTAGTGATGGTAGGTTTGCAAACATCTTATGGTAGCCATTGTACTGAATCAGTGTGTATGATGGCAAATACAGAAAAAGGATTGGCTTTTTCATAGCATCACTTCTCAAGAGTTATGAAATGAGTCCTGAGAATTGCCACAATCCATGAAGGACAAGAAAAGTCCAACTCCTGCAAAGAGACAGACCTGTGAGTCTGCAACAGAGGCACAAGCCTTGGAGGACAAGAGCCTTGGGCTTCTGTCAGTTCCTAACAGCGGACAGAACTTCATAACCTTGACCAATGCAGAAAAAACCTATCTTCTGACAAAATGTTAGTAAGAAATATCCTCAAGACGATTCTAATTGATATCTCCCCCTTTTGTGACCTCTTTTTTCCTACAGAAATATAATCCAAGCTCACATTTTTTCTTGCTGCTTGCTAAACAGTTAAACATAAAATGGCATGCATTCTTTTACACTAATAGTACCATGTAGTAGTAGCCAAGACAGATTTCAAAACATACACACTTTTTTTTTTTTTTCTATTTCTATTACTGTTATTAAATTCTATCTAGTTCCTTTTGGTTATATTATACATGCACACACATTTTACAAGCATATAATCAGATTTGCATTGACATGTACAAAGTTAAGTTTGGGCAGCATTAAAGCAAGGTTAGCTTCAGAAGAAACGCATTTGAAATATGACTCAGAAATGGAATTGTATATCAAACATGTAGGAAGTATCCTTCCATTCAAGGAATGTCAAAACATTTTAAAGACTTATACATACAGAAACTGAGACACGTAGAGCTTTCTGTGGAACAGAAGGAATATAATTCAGTCAGTGCACACTGCATTTAACTATAACCAAGATGTACCAGAAATTTAGTTCCTGTGCAAGGAAGATTTCAATCAAATGACACGGACACTCAAACAAATGCATAGAGTAAACACCACACTAGTGAATTATGGCCTGGCACTACAAACAATTAATAAATACAAGCAAATCAGTCATCAGTAAGTCTGGTAGAGTATAGGGGTGAAGGTGTTTATGCTTACTCACACGCATGTGTGTCTTCAGCATGCATTTTAATCTGTTTTATGTTGACAAAGAACCATGCTGTGTGTCACTGCAGAGGTACAATGCTGTAGCTTTAGGAAGCTCAAGTGTTTAATGCTTATCTGAATAATTTTGTACTCTGCTGTTTTCCTTAGACACTAAAAAGGACTAAAACCAGCATGTTTATTTTGTTTTCAGGTGTTGTATACGATGAATGTTACATGTATTTCTGTTAATGTAATTTTGAACCAACAATATAAAAAGTGTCAAATGAAGAAAAAGGACTCACTGAAATTCCATTAATTTTTTTTTTAGCAAATCCCCATCATACAAGGCAGAAAGGACCAGAAGATCATACTGTAACGACACATCAAATGCTTACCATACTCAGCAATTTCTCTGTAGAAACATGGCAAGTCCATATTATTGATAAAAAGGCACTTGTTTGCTATCCTGTGAATGAAGAGCTTAGCAAGGTGTATAGACTTTGTGCAACTGCTTTCAGAGAAAAATACATATTTGATTATAATACATCTGATTATTACTGATAGTTGAAAAAGAGATCAAGTCTACTATCTCCACTGCTTACCTGAGAAGGTCTGGCACATTGCTTACCATGTTCAAGCAATTGCAAAATATGCTGAGAAAAGTGTGCATGACCAGGAAGTCCAATGCAAGTATGACTTTATTTCCATACTTCTTAATTCTTCTAAACTCATGTCTTCTATATGCATCCAATTTCCTGTGCACTTTTTTTTTTACTTGTTGGTAACATGTCAGGTTGGTATCATACCTACCCTAGTTGTTTTCACTTTATTCCCAGAGGAACAGCTCCATCCCTTACGATCTGGAAGAACCTTACATTCCTCCCCTTCAAGACATGGTTGCATGTGGCACCACCATTTCTGCTCCACTATTGAAGCTACAAAACAAGAAAACACACACATCTGCATGTTGTTGAAACAGACACTTTAATATGTCATTATTTGGCAACATTTATTGTATTTTCCAGGAAAATATTAGAAACATATTGACTGACAGATAGTCTGGGACTTTCAGCCAACTCAGAACCTTCATAAGAAATTAGGTCTCAATTTGCACAAGATGCTATGTGCTTCGAAGCAAAACTCTTTACTGGTTTGGGTTTTTTTTTCTAGTTCACTGCAGTGCAGGATCCAATTTCACAGCATTTCTTTCCAATCCTCATTTTTTCCTGCTCAGCCAGATTTCAAAGTTTTAAGTAGAATCTCTTCTTTTGAGTTAAGATATTTTGACTGATCTACTATATAGTCTAGCATAGACTGATAAAATTTATTCCCCAATGATGACATACATACTTCTTATCTGACAGCCAACAACATATCAAGAGAAAAGAGATCATGTAAAGGGTGAATCCATCCTGCTACTCTTTCAGAGAAAGAGATGTGAAAAATCAGCTAGTATTTTCCCAAATAAAACACATGATCTTATGACAGATTTGTTAAGTAAAACATTAATATTACACTGTGAATAAGAAAAATAGTGTTGAACTAAAAAGACCAAAAAAAAAGACAGAACAAAACAGACAGTTTGTTTTCTTGTTTGTTCTTGTTTGTTTCTTGTATGATAAAAATAAATATATAAATAAAATGTGAGACTGCAGCACATGAAAATTATATGCTCATGTAGATTTTGCATAAACACTTTTAATTAAATGAATTTCATATAACTATGAGTGCACTCTGTTACTTAGATCAAATTTACCTTCTCAAGAGGTCTCTTTCACTACAGCTAATAATTTTGCTCTGCAGTTCCACAGTGTAATAGAAAATAAGTCATTTTCCACCACCTGTTGGAATGCAGCTCTGTGGAAAAAGACCTGGTGGACAACAGGATGATCATGAGCCAGCAATGTACCCTTATGACCAAGAAAGCCAATGGCACCCTGGGATGCATCAAGAAGAGAGTGGCAAGCAGGTTGAGGGTGGTTCCCCCCCCCAGCTCCTCTGCCCTGATGAAGCCACATCTGGAGTATTGTGTCCAGTTCTGGGCTCCCTGGTTCAAGAAGGACAGAGAAATGCTGGAGAGGGTACAGCAAAGGGCTATGAAGATATTAGGGGACTAGAACATCTCTCTTATGAGGAAAGGCTGAGGGAGTTGGGTCTTTTTAGTCTGGAGAAGACTAAGAGGGAATCTTATCAATGCTTACAAATACTTAAAGGGTGGGTGTCAGGAGGATGGGGCCAGTCTTTTTTCAGCGGTCTCCAGTGGCCAGACAAGGGATAATGGACACAAACTAGAACATAGGAAGTTCCATCCAAATATGAGAAGGAGCCTCTTTTTACTTTGAGGGTGATGAAGCACTGGAACAAGCTGACCAGAGGTGGTGGAGTCTCTGTCTCTGAAGACTTTAAAAATCCACTTGGACATGTCCCTGTGCGACCTTCTCTAGGTGAACCTGCCTTGGCAGGGGGGTTGGACTTGATGATCTCTAGAGGTCCCTTCCAACTCCTACCATTCTGTGATTCTGTGATTCTGTTATCTTCCTCCCATTCACCTTGTGCATGCAAAATGCAGAAGCTTTCAGACTCTTATTTTAAATAGTTAACTGTAATGGAGTGGTTCTTAGTGATGATATTAAGCCACCAAAACATGCAACAAAAGGAAGCAACAGAGAAGTAGTCGCACCATCAACACAAGAAGGAGCTGCCCGGGTGGTACCTGCTACCTGCCCAGGGAAGCAGGAGCACTTCACTGTCTGTGATCGTTCTTCTATTTTGTTCTTATTGCAACATCTGTGGAGCGCCACCACTTCACAGGTCCCAGTTTTAACATGGTGAGCTGTGAAAATAAGATGAGCAATTTGATCACATTGTGAGGTAGCATCATATTGTTTGGGTTTTTGTGGTTTTTTTTTCATTAGAAATGCATTAAACTAAGCTCCCTAAGACAATCTGCCATGCATGAAACTAGAATTAAAATGGTACTAATGCTAAAATGTAAAGTTGATTTTTTTTCCAAATGTAGCATAGCAGTCTCAGGCAGAAAACAATAGCTAAAGAACAACTGGAAAAGACTACATATGAGACTTTTCCAGTGAAGTGATAAGCAGAAATATTATAAAACTAACCTAGAAACTGTTTTAATTTCTTGACTCCCATAAGTAGCTGTGTATCTCTATCAAGACTTTGGTTTTTCCTTTCCCTAAGGGAGAAACTTTGAAATGGAAATGTATCAATGTTAAAATACCCATACATACATATGTTTTCAGAATCTATGTCTCCAGACTTTATGTCCAGAGCAGATGCACTTTTTGATATGGTATCTCAAAACCTTCCTACAGATGGACAGAGAACTGGCAGGATACAGGGACAGCCCTCAAACAAAACTCAGAAATAAAATGTAATAAGGAGTCTCATTTTAAATCTTTTTCTCTGGCATTGGAACATGCAGAATCAAATTTTTGAAACACGAGAGGCCACAGGCCAATCTTCATTATCCCATACCCAGTACCCATCACCCTCACCCATGCTGCTCTAACTGATCACCAGAATCATGCTAGTGGAGTCCTAAGACAGAACCTATGAGAGGAGCTACCAAACTACCCATTCTGATTCAGCAGCCAGCTACTAAAGGATGTGGATTTCAGTAAAAGTAGTATTAACTGAACTTTCATTTATTAGTGATACAAGACCAGTTATTTCTGAGGATAGTTCATTTCCATCAGAAGGAAAAGAGAAAAAAATCAAAACTTTTAACTGGTATTGACCACAACCTTGTACACGTACAAATTTTAATTACGCAAAGCAATTTCTGTTTTAACAGTACCACTAAGTACTCTATTTCTGCTGCTGTTTAACTTTTGGTATGCTTTATGCAAAGCCTATGTGTTGAATGCTTCAACTATCTTCCATATTCCTAATGGCAAACAATATGGCAAACAATAAACAAGAGCTTCCACGAGGAGAAGGCCCTACTAGCAGGCTTTCAGGAGCCCAACATTGATACCTGGAGCCACCCAGTTGTTATTTCACAGCTCCAAAAAGGCCTGAGGAAGGAAAACAAACCTGATGTAGGCTATGGACCCCAACAATGTGCCTAGAGGCAAAAGCCACAGGCAGCAATTAGGCTTAGTTATGTTACAAAACATAAACTACTAAACATTTAATTCAGGCAATTATGCAGTTTTCAGTAGAAGAAACTCCACTGAACAGTCAGTGATCTTTGTCATCACTCACTGCATTGTACTATGTCAGGTTAGATTATACTCCATCACTACTCCACTGTAGCTAATACTACAGCTGAAATGATACAATACAATGCAAACAATTAACCCATCATCCATCATACTGTGGTACACTGACGTGTTACATATAAAACAGAAATCTAGAAGCAAAAACGTCTTTCTTTTTTTGCAAAAAAATGCTTTGTTTTGTTTTGTTTTAAAATATTTATAATTTTTAATTCAATAGGGGATGAGGAAAGCAATTCATATTATCTGCCTGAACTTTGCAATCTCTGGTATTTTGATACCTTCAATGATGAGCAAATATTTATACAGCTCCTAGCACAATGTGCTGTAAAAACTACATTTAATTATTTTCCAGTTTCACTCGTATATATGCCAATAAAACAATTTCAATAAATACACTATTTTTTCTCAATAAAACAATTATATTTTTATACTATTTGTGAAAATGGTAAAACAATCTTCTGGAATATATTTTGAATGTATAATATATAGTAGAACAAATACATGCTCATTTTGTAAGTTCACAATAGTGTTTATTTTGATAGGCAACTACGTATCTCATACTCACACAAGCTAACAGAAATTCACTAATCTGTATTTTATGAAAGGTACATAAAAACAGACACTGTATCTGTAAAAGAAAGTAAATTTAGTGTGAGGATGTGAATTTTGTCTCACTTAATTTTTCACTATATTAGTTTTCAATCCTTATTTGTGTTCTGACGTGTATCACTGATCCTGAAATTTTGTCTCCTCACTCTCTTATTAAATAGCTTTACACTGCTCTACAAGGTCTACAGAAATGCCATACTATACCTACTAGAGAAAATAAATTAAAATGTGCACCAATAGCCATCTGAAAGGAAACCAGTTAAAAGAGCTGTTGTAAAATTCTGTGAGGGAAATGTTCATAATGAAACAATTTGGAAGAGAAAATCAGGCATTTAAAGACTTTTCTGGAAAAAAAGCTGTAATTAAATGAAATGGTCACTTACATTCATGTATAATAAAGAAAAGCATTTTAAAGGGTGAAAAGATATGTGAAAAATGGGAGAGAACAAGAAATAATCACACACTGTCGATAGTATTTGGGGAATGTTTAATAAAGCTGATTTGAAATTTTCTAGGTATAACACCAAAACAAACTAGAAAAGTATACAAAGGTATTTCAAACATTGAAAATCTAAGCCAACCATCCTCTAGTTTCTCTTTACTATCTAGAGTATGCAATGAATATTCCTTGAGAGGAAATGTCAGGATTTCAGCTCCTTATGCTATCAAATAATTAAGTTCCAGTGCAGTAAGTACAGGATCTGTCACATCCATGTGAAATGAAAGCCTCTATACAGTAGATAAAGGCTTTCCCATAACCTAATACAAATTAAGCTCATTAAGGCAGTGAACCATTCCACGAAAGGCGGATAGTAGCTCAAGAGATTCACATTTTGGTTTTGTTTCTTTTTCATCTATCACAGGCTTCAAAGTATGTTGCTTGCTTTGCAGAAAATGTTTGAGGAACTGAATGTCATTTCTGTAATCCTACAGAAATTCACTATTCAAAACCACTGCAAACACTCAGTCTTCCATTCTCTGCTAATGCAAGTAATCCTTCCTGAAATCTATGTGAAGGACTGAAGAGACACTCAGAGATACCTATGTGTACAGATTGTGAAGTTTTCCTGATGATTATGCATAACATATGTATATATTATGTTCCAGAAGATGTAACACTGTATTATGAGATATTAATCGGGAAAACAGACACAAGCATATCTCACGCATTAACAATACATCCTATAATTAATATGCCACTTTTATTGCATTTTTCATGTAGTGAAATCATCAACAGCTATCTCATAAATCAGTATGATATTGGCACACCAAAAATGTAAGTTTTCATAGTCATGCTCCTGGAAAAAATAAAGCTAAGTAATTATTATTCCTCATTTTACATAAAAATGAATACACTTAAAGAGTATATTTAAACATACACAGCAAAGACCTTCAAATATATATGAATTCTAACTCTTGCTCTTTTAGGGCAATTTTAAATTTCTCTCCTTCAGGTGAATGAAATTGCAGTCATATTCGCACCGCACACATGGCACTAAGTTTTGGCCCTTACTTCTCTACTTCTGTGCAAAGTTTGTTCCAGATGCAAAGGCAAGTTACTGTTCAAGATTCTTATTTTGCAACTCCCAAATATAAGGTATCTAGAGTAGATGTAGTGTTACACATAAACCTAGCATTAAATCAAGGAAAGTCTTCTGAATTCCACTGTTTGTTACAATCGCCATTTCTTTGCCTGACCACTTAAAACATTCATGTGCAATTCTGACACCCATCTTCTCAGCCATTTCAATCTTTCTTTCCTGAAAGCTGCACAGGTCATGCATTAACACATACGCTGGCCATTAACAAAGAGAAAGAAATCACGTTGCCATGGATTAGATGAAGTAAAGTCACAGGCTGTTTCTTTCTCCAGGTTCCCCACCATTGTAGTAGCCATGTAAAAACAGTGAACAAAACAAACCAAACATCAAAAAGGCTCTATTATATGCTCTCTGAAAAGCCACTGGCACAACTGTGTGATACAGCTAAACCGGTCTAATGACTAATAGCTACTCAAAGAAAAAGAAGATTCCCTTTTCCTGCACTCTTTCATCCCTTGCTTGCATGAACATTGTCACTTGATGGTGATGACAGTAAACCAGGGATTTAGACTGGCAGAAAAACATCCCCTTTTTTCATAGGTTTTGTTCTTTACTGGTTTAGCTCCTACAACTGGGTGAGAGACTAGTGAGAAGCCATTTCAGCCACAGGGAAGCAGTAGGAGCAGGCAGTCACAGATATGTGATTACCTCCTTCTGTGGAAACCAGTTACTGTATCAGTTTTACAAACAGTGCAGCTCTGCACTCTTACATGAAATGAATGTATTTTATTTTATGCCATTTCAGGTAATTCCTCTGAGGTCAGAGAGACTATGTAAAGACTGCAAAGCTTTGTTTGCTTGTGTTTGCATGGTTTTTAGAGCTTTTCAGAAAAACAAAGCTGTAGTTGAAACAAGAAGCAACCAATCAGCAATAAGGAGAGGAATGGAAACTACTCTTAGCCAGGAGTTTCAACCTGCATTACATCTAATACTATACAAACTTGGGCCTTTTTGTCATCTTGGCTATAATCAGAAAGATGTCCCACACTTAAATACTATAGACTCAGCCTTTCAAAGGAGGCACACAAGTAGTGTTTATACATGTATACCATATCCACATGAGTAATGGCATTATGGACTACTATGGAACTATTTTTTTTTTAAATAACCAAGGAAAAACAAACCATATTTCAGCAGACTATCAACCTGCTTCATCCATTTCCCTGAGTGATTAGTTACTATTCTGTACCACAACTGTCAAACAAGTGTGTGAGGGGGTCTTATTCATACCAGAAAAATAAATAAAATTAGGGGTTATAGTATACCATTTTCCAAACTAGGCTTTAAATCACTGTCCTACTCTTAAGTGACCAGGAAAATTGTTCATATAGTCTATTTGCTTTGTTCATACTGATTGACATGGAAAACAAATGTAGGTTATCTTTCTGCCACACTTCAGCAATTTCAGTATGTCATATCAGTCTCGGTGTGTCACAGTAGATGGGAAGTATACAAATAAACTTGCAAAATCTCTCACACACAAAAACTCACACACACAGTATTGTTGCATCACTAAGTGTTAGTAGCTGTTACATTTAAGCAATCACGATCTTACGCAGCCACAGCTAAACCGTGTTTTTCACCTAGGCTTTTTTTGTTTAAATGTCAGACAAACATACATGAAATAAGAAACTCACTGTCCAGTTCCTTCATTCAATTAATTTCAATATTTTTCAATATTTGGATATTATGGATATATTGAAAATATATAATATAATAGCTGGTAGGGAAAAACTTGAATTTAGTTTTAGTATCAGTAACGGTGGTCATATACTGCTGTAGTTATCTAAGAACATAAGCAATGTGAAGTTTTTTGTTACAGATAAAATCTTTGATCTGACCAGTCACTAGTGCAACTGGGAGAAAAGCAGATAAGATCTTGGGAACACAAGCTTCAGTTTGCTTGTCTGACACAGAACAAACATACCTTCATTCCAGCTCTGTGGGCCAGAGGGAAAATTCATAGCACAGACACCAGGAAAAGCAGAGGCATCTCTCATACCGGTTATAATGTCATTACCACTGGCATGCAGCAAGCCACTGACTACCAAGGAAGCACCGGTAGATACACATTGACAGGAACCATACTGAACATGGTCTTTCAAGATGGGTTTTGGTCTGATCAGTGGTTTTGGATCAGAATTTCAATGATAGAGTTAATTCATTTATTTATTTTTCAATAAAGGTGACATTAGGATTTGTAACATATTTATTCCGATGATTGCACATGTAGCAACTATTACAGCGACTGAACAAATGATGACATATAGTCTAGATATGACTGAAAATTATGATAAATTAAGATTATTAAATCATGTTTTAAACCATAATTAGAATTGTCATGTATATTTCATTGAACAGTTCTTTTACTAAAAGTACACTATCCAAGCAGTGTAACTACTTTTGAAATCTAGTCAAATTCATTTACACATTGAACATAAAAGTGCATTCTCAGAGAAGGGCAAGAAGAAAATTATTTCCATGTGTTTTTTAATTATTTTTTTTATTGCTATGACGAACAGAGGGGATTTTTAAAATTGTAAAAATCCTCAAAACAAAGCAAACTATTTTATTTTATTTGAAAAAAAAACCCTACTTGGTATTTTTCTTTTTTTTTTCCTGCTTGGCCAGTGAACCGAAAAATCAATTACAGACACAGCTGTAATTCCTGTGTCCTCAGTGGTGACAATGAGGCATGCCACAGTTATGGTGCATCTCAGGAATGGCAGTCATGCTGCTTTATTTTCCAGATGACACATGGGGTTGCACTATAGAATCAGCAGGAAATAATTATAATTTTGTGCTGTCTTATTCTACACTATCATTACATTTCACATGGCTACTTAAAAACTTATTTAGCTATCCACTCCACTGATGCCATGCACATTTAAAACATTCACCTAGTTCAAAATAGTGTACAACTAAAAACGAATACCGAATTTTATTTTTAAAGAGATAATTTTCTGAAGCAAGAAGCCACTCTCTAAGTCTCCTAATGATTCCTTTTCCAAATACCCAGAACTGAGGATGTGCCAAATCACCCTTACCTTAGCATGGTCCTTGGCTAAACAGGAAGACCTCGGGGGTCCAGAGAAGACCCAGGAAGCTAATGAGCACCAATGGAGCACTCTGACCTGGTGTTTCCAGAACCATCCACAGGGATCAGTCCCTGGGCCTTGCAGGAAAGCCACTGAGATGAGTCAACTCAAGAAAATGTCTGCCCAGAAAGCCTTGCAGACTAACAGAAATTATTGCATACAGGGGTCTAGGGCCTGTTATCGGATGAAGGGAGAATAGAATTTTGAGATTGTGTGAAATTTGCCGTCGGACATTTTGTGGAAACATGTGAGATTCACCATGGGATGATTACTGGAAAGACCAGGGGCAGGGAATGGGAGGGAATCAGGGTGGACTGGGGAGGTATAAGCATGAGTGAATAAAGGGGACAGGATAAGAGGGGACAGTGAAGTATAAAGAGCAACGGATCAGCACACTTGCCTGACTTGAGCCTTGTGCTCAAACATTGCAAGCTATTCTACATTCTCATTAAAGCCCATTTCTATCTTTTTTTTGTGGGTGAACTCTCTTCTGTGAATGGGGATATGTGAATGCTAGGGAAATTTAAACCAGACCAGTTGATGATAGATTAAGAGATCTGATTACCTGCAACCGGCATGGGATCACAAACATCATGGGCTCGTGAATCCAAGTGAAAGCAACTGGCAATATGGGGACACCTAGGAACAGCTACCAGTCAGGCTGAGCATCTAAGACCAGCTACTGGAGTGATTTCTTTTGTGTGTTTTTATGTATATGTATATCCCTCCACTAGCAGACTTCAATCCTGATGAGCCAGGGAAGAGGAAGAAGATTGGGCTGTCCGTTGTGTGATTAGTGTGCATTAATGTGGGTGTCAGGAAAAGAGTTTTGTTCTGTCTTCATTGATCTGTGTGGCTGTCTTTGTGTCTACTATGCTTGTGTGAGTCTGCGTTCATCTATATGTGTCTAAGGAGCACGCATGCTCAGCCTCATCATTGGCAGAACCTGGGGGATAAGAAGCCGTGGCTTCACATTTACTCAGCTACTATATTCAGTAAACTCTAACAGATGCAAGCATTAGAAGCCTTTTAAAAAGAAAAAATAAGCAAGGAAGACAGAGGCAGCATTTGACAAAATCACATTTAACCCTCAACCTTTGCTTCTAAGAAACGTACACAGACTGTCAAGATAATTCTCTCAAATTAGGCAGCTTACCTGCTAGATCAGCAGATCAATAGCTGTCGAGAGGGCACATGCCAAAACATTGCAGTGAGTCAAGCAGAAGGCTTGCCCTATTCGATCACGACAGTCCATCCCATGCCAGAGGCCATGCAGACCTCTTTTTTTCTTGATTTGAGAAGTGTTATGATGTGGACAACTCCTTCCCACACAACTATGTCCTAAACCCCTACAAACGGACTTTACTGACAGGGAGTTGAGTTCCTATTTACTGCATTCACATTTTCATGTCTTGCACCTCAGCTATAACTATAAAAAGTCACTTGATCACCTTGGGCACTGAAAAAGTCCGGATAGACACAGCACATACCATACTCTGCTTACAACAGTGAAGAATTGGTTTAGCTAAGAAGTAAAGCATTAGTTTCAATTTCTCTTTTACTTTGATGTCTCTTGCACATTGGGAAAGGTTCTCAGATGAATTGTTAAAAAATGGAGCTGATTGCTGGGATGGATGATTTTTGCAGTGCCACCTGTAGGCAACACATACACACAAGATCCTGCTAACTGCAGCCCCTCCCAGGCTTCTTGGATTCAATGTGGTGCTTTCTCCCCTGAGCAAATCATTTTAAAATAACAAGAGTAATTCTTGATAAGTGTTTATTCTGCAGATGTTAACCCAACTCCTCTTACTGGGCTGACTCTACCATGCAATTAACCCGGGGTTAGTCCATTTGGGTGCAGGATGGTAAGTAGAGTTCTTTAACAACACTATGCAGAGAACATGTCTGGTAGCCTTTAAAAACTGAGCTAATGAATGGTTTGCCACAGTCACATTGCCAAACATACTTTTCTGCACAGTGCCAAAGAAAAATCTCATCCATCAGATTGTCTGCCAGCCACCAGTTATAGCCATCTGTGTGGGAAGATTTTTTTTCTCTTTTGGAAAAAAATCAAGGAAAACTACATTTCCCCAAGAAAAGCCCACTAGTGACCCTGTGAGGTCAAATCTCAGATATTCCCATAGCAAAACCTATGCAATGAAATGGACTGAAGGATTAAGTTATGTCCAGTAAGAGAGAAAATTACTTACTGGAATAACACAGTAAGCTGGCATGGTCCCAGCTGGTCACACAATCTTTACAAACATAAAACCACAGATGGAGCACTTCATGTAGGATCTCTTGGACCTGGAGAGCTTGCAGCCATCTGACTTTATCCTCCTGGCCTTACTGAGGCTAATTTTATTCAATCAGTCCTTTGGCAGGAGTGAGTCAGTCTTACTCAAATAAGCTTATCTCCTCTCTCACAAAAGTCAGAGCCTTTTTATGGCAATGGCTACAAATGACACCTTCACACCAAACTTTAGTTAAAGACACAGGAACTCAAAACACAACTAATTTTCAGGTAGCCTGAAGGATAATTTCCTTTTCTTCATATGACCCCCCTCTCAGCCTAGAGTGTTGCCCTCCCTGGGTCCCACTTTCAATTTTTAAATGACAGAGGGTTCAGAGACAAGATCACATGCAGCAATCATTCAGGATCTTGCAGCTCTTTATATGTTCACCCACTGGAAGAAAAGGAGAAGAGGCTTCTGCACGCTTTCCCTGTCCTCATCAGCTCAGCTCCCTGGAAGCAGCCAGCCTGCCAAGCTTCTCCCTGCCTACCAGCAGAGGTGCTGGGGTGGAACCGCTGCTCCGTAGCCCCCATTTGCTGAGCAGTAGAACAGAGCGGAGAGGAGGCTGACAGCAGCAGAGGCTGCATGTTTCCCTGCGGGCCAGAAATGGAGCTGCTTTGCTTTTTGCAGGCAAGATGCTTCCCACGTTTTTCCTCTAGCAGCTGCAGGCTGACACCATCCATGAGATGAGCCTGTGTAGAGCTGGCAGAGAAACACTCAGGGCAAGGCGCAGTTTATAAATACTATAAGAAGTCAAAAGCCCCAGTATCTCTGAGGTTGTTATCAAACATGTTAAGCAAACGATATATTAAAGTGTGCAGACATTTTGTAAATTAACAGGCTGAGGTTTGAGATTACCAATTATATGATTTCATAGAGAAAAAAGACCAATCCAGCTCTCAGGCACTCAAAAGAACATTTGGCACAAAGACTTTTTATTCTCTTCCACTCTCTCTGTGGGCCTTCTGCCAAATATCTCGACTCAGCAAGAAGCAGTAGCACATGTCTCAGAGCAGCCTTCAGCATCTGACAGAATACAAAAAAGCCCACATTTTTTCCTCACTCTCAAGGCTCCAGAAGCTTGTAGTTTACATAGTTTATGGGGAATATGTTTTCCCTGCTTCCTTAGATGACTCTAATTATTCATTTTCTTACCAGCTGACCCAAATGGTCCCAGGCACGTTGTACTAGATGGCAAATTAACATATTCTCAGGGACGCATCAGGAAAAAAGAAACAAAAGGTTTTTTCTAACTGTGTATTTGAGTGACCCTCTGGCACACAATCCTCACCTGAAGTAACGTCTTAAGAAAATTGCGTGTATGGGAGTCTCTATGAAATAGGATTACTGTAACAAGGTGAAGAGGTAAATTCAATAGTCCTTTTGAACAGCCTCCTTTCAGTCTTCTCACACTTATTAGAAAATAGGTCATGAACCTGAGAAGACTTTAGGTGCCTCTATGAAGACAGCAGCTGAAGCCAAGGGAAGGATAACCAGGGTTTCCCCAAAGAAAGATGTAGCTGGGTTCCTGTGCTCTCCTTCCATCTCAACATACATCTTGCTCCTTAGGTGTGGCCTTGCTTCCACAGTTAAGGTATTTATTTATTTACTAAGGTGTAGACATTTCTTTAGGTAATAGATCTTGGTAAGAAGAAGGCTAATTCATCTTTAAGCTCCTGGATATTGCCATGAATTCCATTATCAAAGTCTTTATGTTTTATTCCACTTCTTAAAGAATTATGCTTAGTGCCCCTTATTCACCCCATGCTGATTCTTCAAGGTTAGAAAAGCAACAGCCCTCCAGATTTATTTAGAAAGAAGAGTAACTAGAAAGCAATATCTTTCCAAGTAAGAAACACAAAGTTTTTTTCTAAGGATAAATATGAACATCACTCATTTAATACCCATTTTGAAGAACTGTTAAGCTGATCAAACCTAGACTACATGCTATGTAAGAAGCACTCTGGGACTTTAATGATGACCTGATAGAAACCACCCCGTGAGGTCATGGACTCTCAAACTGCCAACTTCAAGATTCCCATCATGCAGATTTTTTTCAAACATAATATTCACAGTACTGAATCACGCTATATCCCTCTTCCATACAGAAAGGCAGTTATGTATACCTGACCCCCATTCATCTAGAAAAGATATTTAAATAAAAATATACTGTAAGAGTCTGAAAATACTTTTTACATTCATATGTGTGTGTGTACATTAATCACAGTATGTGATGAAATTTAACATAATTCATCTATAAAAAGCATTTAATTTTTTTAATTTCACATTTTAAAAACTCTCCAAGATTCTTCCTTGCTTGTTTGGCTGGTTGCCTAGTTGTTTTCTAGAGACAGTTTTAGTATAGTGTGTCAATTTTTTTCTTTTAGAGTGTATTATGGTTTTGGTTTGTTTTGCCTTATCTATTTTCATGACTGGATAGCATTGTATCTTTCTACTAATTTGAAGTTTCTTTAATTTTGTCACATTTTTATAATACGTAACATTCCATTTTACAGCTCTGTAATGCATTTTTACTTAATCTTTACTTAAATTATCAAATATATCATGAAATGTTCCTCCCACAAACTGCAGGCACATATAGACACACTTGCCTTTCTGAAAGCTACATAACTCTTTTTTTTCTTCCTTTTTCCTTTTCCACCCCATCTTCCAGGACTCCCCCACATGTGTTACGAAAAACTCCATAGGATGTCCCAGCACACAGTTCACCATCTGAAAGCAAGATCTTGATTTTAAGTTTCAAGTTGCTTCTGTAGAGCCCCAGGCAAGCTATTTGAAGTGCAGAGTCAGGGGAGGAATTTAACTCAGGTCCATAGAAAGTAACTACTAACAAGGCACATGTCTCGTCCTGTGAAATCACATCTTACAGAGTGATCTCCCCTGCTACAACCTTCCCACTACATTATTGATTCCATATAAATAGCAAGTCTCGAAGCCATGGGCATGATGAATCAATAAGTATTTAGACAGAGTCTATGAATTGAAACTAGATGGCCTAGGAAGAGGCTGGCTATTCTTCAAAACAGAGAAAAAGAAAGCACATTTCAACAAGTAAAATAAAAGAGGATAAGCTGCCAGGAGAACCATTCAGAGTTGTGCAATCAAGAATACTTTTGCTCTAGGACTCCCCGAAGATAACACTTTCAGATATCTCTTCTTGCTGAAAAGCTATCTTTTAAGATGCTCCTAGCAGACTTCCTGGCACTTGTTTCTGAAGGACCTCTGTTTAATAGAAGCTGTTGATAAGAAACATATATACCATTGCTATCCAAAGTCAGAAGCTGCAAAAACATCACAGTCCCCAGAACTCCAAAAGCCTGCTTTGTAAAAACTGTCAGGTAATGAAAGCATCTGAAGTAATTCACACCTTCAAGAGAAACCTATTAAAAAGCAAGTTATAGGGGAAAAAAAATCATAACTATTCAGGGAATTCTTCAGAGAATGAGGACATGGCTTCATGCTTAGCATTTTCCCCTGCATGTCTACAGAAGCTCATACAGTGCATCCAGTGATGAAAGAGGCCATGCCAGGCCAGCTCATGATCCCTTTTATTTACTGTTCATCTATGAAATAACCCAGGCACCTTGGTACCTAGACCACTGCTGCAATGCAAATGCAGAGCTCAGCAGAGCTCACTGGGCAGATCTTGGACATGAGCTTTGCAGGAACATAAAAAGCACACCTGGAACAGGATGTAAGTAAATCATTAGTAAACTAATTTTATGTTACCCCAGACTGGTCAAGCCTTCTCCATTGAACATGAAATTACCAGACCAGCCAAGCAATCATGCCTCCTACCATGGAGCAGAAGGAAGGCTACAGTACTATGCTGACGAAAGGGATGGTGAAGCAGCTAATGTTCAAGGCAAGCTTCCTACACCCCACCATCTCCAGCTCCCAGAGCTCCTCCTTGCCATGTTACACAATACCCAGATCCATCCTTCCCCCACAAGAGCCAGAGCAATCCCTTCGCCACCAGGAATGAGCCACTTTCCAAGGTATTGTCTTGTGCCACAGACTGCTTGTGCCACAGGCAGAGTGTCCACAGCTCTCATAACTTTCTCACCACTGTAAAAGGGGTGAGCCCTCAGGAAGCGAAGATAATTAAAAACTAAATAAAATTGTAATAGCCAACTTTTAATGCAAATGTTACTAATAGGAACTTGAAAGGAAGCACTCTAATATATAGGCAAATCACCACCTATACATAAAATGATAGCATCTGTTTACTAGCTGTGTACTTTTTTATGGCTGCATATTCTTTGATCTTTTTGCTACTTTAACATCGCATTTTCCTCACAGAGGTCAACATTAGAATCTCAAAACTTCAATGCTTGGATTACTCTGAAGAGTGAATTTTAGTTAAATAACTGGAAGATCAATAGATTGAGAAGCAGTTGTTACCAGTGGGCTATGTTGCACATGCTCTTTCAAGTCCCAAGAGCGAAGCTGAGTGCCATGTACAATACATAGTAGTGCAGTGTATTTGTTTTCCAGTGCCTAACAACATGTCAAAAATGACAACAGATGAGCGGCCATTTATAAATTTCCATAGGGCTGTGCCTCTTTTCAAGGTTAGATGAAATTGTTATGGGGAAATAACCAACTACCCACAATTCCTTAGGAGCACCTACACTGACCCGCAACAAATATTTTTACTGCTTTAGTTCTAAAACGCACACCAGAAAAAATATAATGAGTGTTAAATAACCAACCAGGTCTATGGCACTGATATTTTGCGAAGGGAGCCAAGCATAATCTTCTTCAGTGTGCAGAAGACTGTCACAAAACAATTGCCTTTCCCTTCAATTCACCACCTTAGAAACTGAACAGCAAGGGGATACATGGTAGAATTTGACAAAACACCATTCATGAGATACCTTGTCTGATCGCATACACAAATCTAGAGGGAGTTTTATCTTCACAGAGCTCTCAAGTCACGGAAATCTTGAGAATAATCCTCCAGGTGCAGCTGTAGTTAGCAGAGCATTGTAAAACGAAATAAAAAGATGGGGAAATCAGAAACTAAAGATGCAGGAGAGTGAGCCAGCCTTTCCTGACTTCAGTGGTACAGCCTTGCTTTAACACCTAATTCTTAATGTGAAAGCGCTGCATTGCCTAGGAGTTATATTATGACTGAGCACCTGTATTTTCTAAGGAACAAGACCCACAGTAAAAAAATAAACATGGACACTGTGAATTTCCTTTTATTTCACGCACAGCTACGCTGATATTTGTGGTTTGTGACTGCTCTTCACTTGGATTTTTACCTTAGCAAATACGATGCATAATACAGATACTATCTGATTATTTCTGATCCTCTGCCTCACCTATTCAAAGAAGTGGCATGTTCATCCACATTTTTTTTTCCTGTACAGTCATTTCTAGAGTCTAGCAACATACATATTACATGAATATGTTGTCAGCTGAATGAACAGAAACCAAATTTCAGCAGTGCATACATGGTTCAGAGCCCCAAAAGCAATGTATAGCAGTGTCTGAACCTGCAAACTGCAGAGACACTGGAGTTTTGACCCTGCTTTTTTTCAAGTATAGTGTGTGTATATATATATATAGCATACATATATATATACATACATATACAGTCAAGGACATATAAGAGAATGTCTCTAAGGAGAAGTATCCAAAACTATAACACAGCAACACATCTTGACATTTTTGTTCACTTTCTGAATCTTCGTATCAGCATTTATTATAATACTATAACAACAAAGACAGTGGGGTTTCTGCTGTTTTCTACAAAAGCAAAGACACTTGTCACTATACATTGGAAGTCTACAGCTATAGCACCTAATCTGAGCTGGACATCCCTGTATAATCAATGCAGAGCTAGAGAAAGAAGCACCCCTAGGAGGTAATACCTGAATTTCAAGTCTGCAAGATTAGATCCCTCCCTAAGGGAAAAAGCTACATCAGCAGAGACATGACTTGGTCCCCAGTTTTAGTTCTTTCTTTGGGGAGATTTCCCTCATGAGAATCTGATGTTACTGCGATACTGAAACAGGCCTAACAGAAGGTCAGTACTCTGCAACCATATCTGCTCTAGGACTGATACTATATCTGTATAACTAAAGCAAGCTTATATCCACTGATTTATCCCCCACTGTAAAGCTGACCTCTAAGATCTCAGACATTTGCCAGGACTCAGCGGAGGAGTCACTTTCAGGTCCAAATATAGCACTAATGTCAGAGGAAGACACAAAAGGCCATTTGAGGAACACACTCCCCTAGCTATTATTTCAGCAGCTTTTAAAATGTTACTGGTTACATTAGGAGCACATCTAGACTGATTTTCAAAGCTCTCTTTCAACAGTGAACTTTCTCCTTCAGAGGAAAAAAAATAAAGAAATTGAAACTTAGGGAACTCAGACCTCCTGGATTTATATCCTCATTGTTTCCACTTTAAAAAAGAGACATAGTCTGAAGCTTATAAATCCCACTCTATAGTTTTAAAATAACATTTCCAAGTTTTTCTCCAGGTTGTCTGTAAGAAAGAAATCTCATGTGTCTCACCTTTCTCCCTCTTAATTATTCATTTTTGCTATGGATGAACCTAGGGGATTTTTCCATAAAATAAATGAAGTACAAAATAAATGCCAAACATAAAAACTTTCTTAAAAACTATTGAAATTGTTACACCCTAGTGATCATTGTTATGAAAAATGGAGTGACATTTTATAGTTTAACACTCCTCTGACAATGACTCTATTAGGATAAGCTACAATTTGGCATTTTCTCAACTTTTCAGTGTGGGTCTTAACGCTGCTTAAGTGTAGACTGTTGTATTCCTAGCACCCAACAGAAAAGCAAACGAAGTAATAATTATTCCAACAGATATGTTCCGACAATAGAACAGACTTTTAGGAGACCTTTTCCAACAGCCAAAATCAGTCTGATAAGTGGGACTTTTGACACATTTTTTTTCCTTACTCAACTGTTTAGTGTGACGGTTTTAAATGTGAGGTCTTCACAGGATTTATTGTATAAAAAGGTTAAAAAATGCTCATTAGACTAAATTATATTTGAAAATAGAAGCAAGAACTAGACTTGAGAAAGGTGGTTGCTTCAGCAAATGCATTATTTTTAACAGTACTTTCAGTACTTACTGTCAACAGTACCCAACAGACTAGCATTGTTTATTTCAGAAAGATGAAAAAATAATGAGGGTAAAGTGCTGCCTGTGATGAAATAAACCACATAAACTGCAAAAAGTAAGAGTACAATTTCTATATGCCATTCAGACTAATTTAGTTTTGCTCTGCCTTTCAAAAAAGAAAACCAAACAACTCAAGTACTAAATGCTTAAAACATGGACATGAAATGTTGATAATACATTAATGGAGGTCTTAGTCCAAATAATTAAAAAAAAAATTCTGATTTGCTATTTCCAAAAATAGTTGATTGATTCTGAACATTTTTTGGGTATTTCTATAAAGAAGAGCTGTTCTAGAGCATGGCATTTTTACAGGCAATAATATGCAGTGGTCTTTCTGGTATTTATTTTTCAAAAGACAATTTAAAATTACACCAGTTTAAAAATTCTTTCTTTTTCTCCAACATGCATGTTTTACTTCAGATTTGTGAAGTATAATATGCCTAAACCCTTCTCTGGTGGCTAAGCTCTTTTCTTCAGCCATTTTATTCTATACAAGCTGTTTGTTAGAGTAAACCCAGAAAAATGTAATGACAGTAATGTTGTGACAGAAGGAGGGTCAGAAAATATAGTGTCTTTAAATTGCTTACTAGCAAACGCATCTAATGATGCAGGGCTAAAACTAAAACAAAAAAAAAGGTATAAGACTGGTGAGCACTGTCGTTGCACTGCTGTAACAGGGATCCTTTCTAATTCCCCACTTTTTAGCTGTTTAGATCCCATCCACCCCGTCTTCTTCCCTAACAGCAGGCAGAAGACCTGACTGCACTTTATTCCCGCAGTCCCCAAAAAGCAGTTTCCAGGGGTGGTGTGCTCATCTAAATTATACTATGAACAGGAGTGGCATATGTAAGATGAAAGGTTGTTTTCTTAGGTGTTTACAGGGCATCACCTCTGCAGGATGCCCTGTTGTGTTCTTCAATTCAGCTTTCTAGTATACTACATATTGTTATGATGAGGGACAAAATATGTGAAAATATGCATTATTTACTTATCATAAATGAGATTTTCTGGATTTTGCCATGTTCTGAAAAGGTAAATATAAGCATCAAAACAGCATTTTTATTCTCCTAAGATGTTTTTGAAGCAAAACTACAAGGAGAAGAGAGATTTACACA
Source organism: Actenoides lindsayi (assembly GCA_025331215.1). NCBI lineage: Eukaryota > Metazoa > Chordata > Aves > Coraciiformes > Alcedinidae > Actenoides > Actenoides lindsayi. The sequence continues at coordinate 84,664 of WTSP01007528.1, forward strand.
GCATTCATATGCACAGCATGCAGCAGTGTTACACGATGGCACAATATTACTCTTCCTCCTTCTTTATTTAAACTTATATCTTCTCTCAGATACAGTTATATTTGCTCTTAATATCTCTGGCAGATGTTCTGGGGTGAATGATGCAATTAAGAAACCAAAATTCCCATTTCTTCCAGATGCTTGTTTTCTCAATATTCACTCACTGGAAATATATTTACTTTCCACTCTGCGGTGTCTAGCAGTTAGCACACCTTCTGGGTTCCATTTCACAAAATTTCCACAGTTAATCTGACACATGCCAATGCATCTTAGAGGAAAGTTTAGCATCAATAATCTTTTTTTTTTTTTTTCTATCAGTAGTAAATTTACATAACATAACAAAATCGAGCAAAGTTTTAAATAAGTATTTTACTTCAGAAATATTCTCATTTTGTTGTTCATAAATACAATACCCTCTGCTATCTGTCATCTTTTAAAAACAACTTTGGTTTTCATTAGTCTTCCAGTTCACCCAAGAAATCTAATCATGATTTTAGTCTTTTCTATGATGTTTCTTTTCACTGAGATAAAATTACGGGCTTAACTTCTTCATCCTTACTCCCCTCTCATCAGACACATACATAGTGTTGGGTTCAAATTCTGGATCTGGAGCAATTCTGACCTTCTCAGTAACTCAGCCAGGCTCCTACAAGCCCTAGATCTCCTCTCACAGAGAGTCCTGGAGCACAGATTCAGCTGAAGCAATTCAAAAAGAATAATTTGCACCTAAAAATACAAAGCACCCAAGATTTCTGTTGGTCTTAACACAACACTTTTCTTTGGCATATCCTTTCCACAGCTCTGCATTCAACCAGAAAAACTCACACATTCAGCTTAATACTTCAGTCATTCAAGGACACTTGATATTGAAGCCAGAAGTATTTTACAAAAAGAATTCTAAGTCTACTGCATTTACTTGAGAACAATTTGAGTACAAGAGTTATACAAATCTATGGGGAAAAAAGAACAAGACAGACTTGGCAGCTCCTGCCTCAGCCTCCTCATCACTACAGACAGAATTCTTGCTCAGTCAGTGAGCTGCACAAAGCAGACTGCTCTTTTATGATTTTCCTGCTTTCTGCTATCTAAACCCCTAAGCCAGCCTCCATTCTCCAATAAGTATGCCATGCTTTGCTCTCATCTATCTGGAGAAGTGGCGTTTTCTTGGTCACAGCTAAATGGTACTTTCACACTTTAATAGGAAGATCAAACTTTTGGTATTATCCCTCTGCAATTTTTTTCCTGACTTTCTGTGTAGTTCAGCTCAACAAGGAGAAATGGAGCAAGCGTCAAAGCCAGGTTTTATAATCAAACCTTTTTTAACACTTGACATTTGCAGAATGATATGCAGATATAAATGAATCTGTCATAGACCACATTTTGTTGGCTTCTGAACTGCAACATGAGACTCCATTTGAACAGCAGAAATAAAATGACAGTTACAATTTTATTTGGACATTATGACACTGACACAGGAGAAGAATTATCAGGCAGATGGAACAATATCCAAACTGAGTCCTCCTCCTAAAAGACTTTTGGAAAGTTCTAGAAAGTTTCCAATAGGTTGCAAACTTTTTGGTATATGAATTCAAGGAAGTATTTACACCTACACTGAAAGCTTTAGTTCCCACTTTGTGAAAGGAATGAGCTCAGAAGTTGTTTTAGAGTACCTAAAGAGATGTCTAAATCTGGAAGCTGTGGAAAATTCCCTGAGTTTTCAGTTATGTTTGAAAAGCACCTACTATTTTGTGAAGCTCCCATAAATAAATTATAAGCTTTTAAAAACACTAAAATGGTGCATGTAAGCTATTTCATCAGTGATGACCTTGCATTTTTCTCTTTCACCCTAGTCTCTCATATCACTGAGTGCATATGCATGCAAATATACATGCATATATACACAGGCTTTGCTGCTTTGGAGCTCTTGGTCTGGGCAGCTTGGGCTCAGAACAATTCCCTGATCTTCTGAAAAGATGAAGTTCTTTTACAAATGACTACTACAGTGGAAGACTGCCCCAGTGAGCTTTAAAATGGTAAATCGCTCTCAGCCCTGCAAAGAACAGAACTAAAAATTTTTGTTCAGTAAGAAACTTTACAAATTGCAGTCCAAAACACATGAAGGATTTTTCTCCTGCTGTTCCCCAGAATAGCTGACTGTTTCTGAACATTTCCTTGGCAATTGTATGACTAAAGAACAGCTGTTCTAAAATATGACATTGTGCAAGCAATCACTTAACACTGCTATGGAGTAAATTCAGTGAAGAGTGGCAAGATAGAAGGGTGTAGTCTTTAGACACTATCAGCAGAAAATTAATGCAGATCAAAGTTAGATTAACATATCCCCTGAATGCTGTAGAAATAATCTTCACATGGGATGCGATTTTCCAGGCACAAACCTCACAATCTGCATATATGAAATTCCCTGAGTCAGATAACGGGGTGTACAGTAGACACCAGCATATATATGGTGCAGTCTTCACTGCATGTATGGAATCTATGTTGGATGTATGGAATGTATATTGGAAAGCCTGAGGGGGTGGCACAGAAAACCCCAAGACCAGCACTGGGTTATATGACCTCCATGCTTGAAACCAGACCTAGACTTTGAAGATAGAATTTGTCCTTATTCTGCCATTACAGTAATTTTACATATCTGGATACTGCTAAGGATCAGACTCTAATTATAATGTGTTATTTATTCATTATATTTGACCTATTAAAATAACACGATCTTAAAATGTTGAATTTGGAGAAAACATAATGTAAGGGAAAATGTAAACTTCTCAGATTTTCTTTTAAATTATATTCTTGTTTGATAGTCCCAGACATTAATAAACTTTTACAAGCATTTCTCCGAGGAAAAAGACAGAAAAAAAGCAAAGTTGTTATACTAGTGGAGAAAAATCTGCTTGGTTTCTCTGCCAAAGAAAGCTGGTTTCAGAGTTTTGGACATAAACTTTGTACCAGTCACGACCTTCCGATATACCTCACGATACTCCTACCACCTGATCTCTAAAGCTGTCAGAAGACCCAGAGACAGTTCTTCTACAATGCATGTCAAATTCCAAGGCTATAAACTTCAACCAGAAGGCAGGTTCAGAGCTTTCTTGCACATAAGGATTCCCACTTTCAGAGTAACTCAGTAGGCTATTGTTATTATTTAAATAAATAGACAGAAAATGGCATTTCCTCAAAAGGTTTTATTTGTGTAAACTCATTCTGATATTTACCATTAAAATTTTGTAATCACTTTGGGATTATAAGATCAGGAACTTCCCTTTTATTCGTTTTAGAAAAACATCAAGAAATCATAATACTTGCCAAATATAAGCATAAATATTTTTAAAGTGATCAGTATAAAGGAAAACGCATGATATCTCATTACGACTCTCTAACTTCTCTCTCCACAGCTGCCTCAAGGACAGTCAAGTTTCATCACCAAGGTGACAGTGGGAATTTGGGCAAAAATGAAGGCAGATATTTGCTGTGATGGAGCTGGCAGAGCAGAGAAGAAATAGGCGTAACTCTGCTATTGCCATGATTTCTGCACCCATACTTCTGCAACCATTATAACTACTGGAATCTTGGCAATCAGGGAAAATTATTTTCCTTTATGGCCTGGCAGAAGGCCAAGAAATGTTATCTACTGAATTCGAACAGATATTGTATTAATATTTTAGATTGCAGTGACAGATACCAATATGAAAGTGTTTGACTGACTCTTCTATTTTATCTTCCAGCAAATGGCAATTTTGGCATCAGGTTCTGATCCTGATACGACTGAAACTTTCAATTAATGCTCAAGCTAGATAAGAATATCTAATATCTTTCTTCCCAAGTCTGCTAAAATAACTATCATCTTTCTTCATTTCTATATTTAAACATCAATTACACTCAAAATTAAGTTAGTGAAAGCTGCACACAAATTGTTCTCATGTAAGAGAATCTATTGCTGGGACAAACTTCCACAAACAGTAAGATTATACATGTTTGAGACATTCAGCAAATATGACAAAACAGCTTGAAGAAGCAGGACTGACAGATCAACAACAAACAAGTGGATGCCTCCATATAACATTTTGACAGACGCCACTGACATCTTCCAGCCTCACCTGCTTAGGGCTATTCTTATCTAGATACTAGAAATTCTAAACACTAGGAATGTAGATCTCAAACACTAAAATGATAGGCAAGACTCTAATTTTCCTGAATAAAGTAAACTAGACACCGTGATTTAGCTGCAAGGTGTTGTAGGTATTTACCCAAACTTCTGAACACTGTTGGTAACTTGCACAGTGTTAATGCAATGACAAGACACTAGAGTAAAGCATTGATACAGTCCTTCACCAGCTCTTCTGAATAATTGTAACCTCCAGTATGATTCCCAGTAGTACGACTGGTTACATATCTTTTGCAATGTTCCAGTGATACTACAGTCAAGAACTTTTGTAAGACTTTTCATACAAAACACAATGAGACCACAGTCAATTAGAGGTCTGTGGTGGATCTTTTCTTACAGAGTAGCCTAAAATTTCAGCAGGACAAATAATTCAAAATCATTATTATAAACTAGACACAAACACATATTATAACTGAGAAAACTCAGTGGTGCTGAGTAAAGCTGAACAGAAATATAAAAGCTTATAAACAAATCTGGCCTTGATGCAATGGATTCCTCTTTCCAAGTCTACCCTCAGACCAAAACCCCTCAGTACAATCACATCTGGCTCCTAAGTCCCTTTCTTCCTATCACCTCAAAAGGCCAGCTGTTTGTCTCTCTAGTTTTCTTAGCTGTCCCCAGTCTTTGCACCTGCTGTAGGCTAGTCACCATCCTTTTCTACCTGACCACCCATGTGGTCCAGAGGCTTTCTCCCAGCCCACTCAAGACAGTTTCATTTGGTCGACAGCAAGCAGTTGGCACAAGAAAAACAATGTCTTCTGTTCTGCTGCTTCAGATTTAAACATAACAGCAAACAGCCACTCAGGAAGTCAAATAAAAAGAACTAATCATCAGTGCTCAGAACTATCCCCACTTAGGCATCATCTTTAGTAAACTTCAAGGTACATTTACCCACATTTGAAATATACAGTACTTCTGGTAAGAAAGTTTTGTCCTGGGAGTAGAGGGAATGCAAGCCAGTACTGGACTTCATACGCTGACATCTGAACATGGAGTCACATGTTATAGCAATAGAGATACACATAGGTGACTTAATGAATACCAGTCAGTGGATAACTGAAAGGAGAATGTTTGGCTAGGAGCAAATCTATTGCAAGGATCAGAGGATCAATGGTATCTTTAAGGCACAATACTAAGGAGAAAGCAGTTTGGAAAGCATTGCAAAAGATTCACCAGCATGTCTCAGGTCCCTCACACTGCCCTAGTGACATAACAGAACCGCAGATACATCATAAATCACCTATTGAGACATCTAAACAGCTGTCCTAACTCACCAGTGAATTTCACCCCTTCTGCATGAAACAGGCATGAGGGCATCGAGGCAATGCACACAAGCCATTACCATAACTTTTAACAAAGTGCTATATTATCTCTCCTTAGAACAAATCAATTCCACAGTCCAGGGGTCAGGCAGAGCCAGGAGCCTGTCACATACTGATTCAGTGCAGTGTTGACATTACTGCATTTGCTAAGAGAGCCCAGCTGAATGCTAAGAAGCCAAGAGAACAAACTTGTACCACCCCATCTGTCTGCAAAGGCTACAAATCCTTTGACTCACTCTCCAGAACCAGGCATACTACTGCCCATACTGGTCTATGGTATCACATTTGATTAAATTTCTTCATTACTATGAGATTTCTCTCCCTAAAAAAAGTTTACATGCTCAGAGATACACATGGGATATATTAGACTATATGGAGCCCTGTTCAGGGCTTGCTACTGTTTGGTTCATTTTCCTGAGAGAAAACATGACAAATTTAGAGATAATACTTAAAAGCTCTTCCAGAGCAAACAGAAATTTATCCAAATTTATCCAAAGAAAATAAGATACTAGGGGACAATTGTTACAATCAAGCTGTATTTCTAACTCAGTTCTGCAAAGTTTTAAAATCTTCAGACAGTTCCTTAGGCTTTCCAGGACTCTCCTGCACAGTTTAGTTGTACTCTTCTCACAAAATAAAAGGAAAGACATCTGATGAACAGAAAAGAGGATGACCACTAATGAAAGTCCAGCCATGGACATAAGCATATCAGTACCACCTGAAAGCATGCCACCGCTACCACGGGATTTCTTCCTTGACATAGCCATATCCATTCCCAAACTCATGTGTGGGCACAGGCTATATCCTACATCACAACACTGGTGCAAGCAGTGTTTCTGTGCTGGAAAGGCAGCTGAGAAAGGCAGAGTCATCCAGGAAGGGTAATCTAACTGGCAGCTTTAGAGTCTCAGTAGCTCCTTCATTCAATGGGGCTTCAGAACAGCAACTCCTCAGCAAAGAGAAACCAAGCTTCATTTTCTCCTTGTTAATAGTAAGACATTCCCTCAGACTTCTAATTTAGTGCCAATTGGCAGACAAGTTGTTGCAGCAATGCTGCATCACAAAGGATAAAGGGTTTAGTTTGTTTTAACTATATGATAAGCATCAAATGAGTAAGTTCAGCTTCTGAGAGAGTTTTTTTAAATGAAAAGAAATTATCATAGAATCATTTCTTGCCTTTCCATGTAGTAAGTCCAAACAAACTCATTTATTTACCTACTTGGAGGGTTTTCTGGTTCCGTAACAAATTCCTTCTAGCACAAAAACATTCATGATTAGCCATATTTTTAAGTAGCTTTTTATTTATACAGCAATTAAAAGTTTAAGATAAAGTTTATTGTTTTGTATTTTGAGGAATATTAAACTATGCTCAGACTCAAAAGCACTTTTAATTTATGTAATTACCTTAGTGTGTTATCAATGTAAAAGATCTTAGTAACCACAAAAAAAGCTCAAAGAAATCTGAATTTCTGATAGACTTTTTAGTCTTAAGGTAGAAACGGTGCCTTGCAGTAGCCTTTTCTCTACAAAGGCCTTGTAAAGGGCTATCAGTATATTTCTTAAAAGAACCAGTCCAATACTTGAAACCTTAAACATGGGCTGTGATACAACACTCACCAAATCAATTCATGTTCCCTATGACAGAAATAGCAAACAGGCAGTGATGCTGAACTGATGCCTGCCTGCCATATCTGTCAGTGAACACTACATGTTTGCGCAGGTTTATTTGTTTTCCAAGGGCTAGCAGTGAGTGGGAGGATCAGGATCAGTCTTATAATAAAATACCCTTATGGATTTCTTTCAGCCACCCTCAAGGTATATCAGTTTTAGACTCGTAACCTTGACAACATCCTTTAGGAGATTGATATGCCACTCTTTACTTGTCTTCTCATACATAGCTACTGCAGCATAAATGGATCTAGTACTGTGGGCTGATTCACATATACACGTGCTCAGGTAAGGCACAGATCACTATAGTATCAAGGCCCCCAGCAAAACAAAGTCAAAGCAGAGTTCCTGTTTCTTTTCAGAAAGCAGGATAAATGGACTGTAAGCATGTGGACACCCAGGAGCTACGCAGGAGAACTCAAAATACTGTGTGCAGCAAAAAAAAAAGTGATCTTTGTGTTTTGTTCTAAAAACTGTAAGTGCTTATCTAGTTTAGTTCTTGGACTTTATGTCCAGACTGATGTAACTTTAACAATCAGCCAAGGGAGCAGGTGTGTCTTCAAACTAGTCTCCTCAAGAAAAAGAAGAATGGACTTGGCACCCATACACCTGACACTGGAGAGCTGTAATCTGAAATTCAGCTTGTAACCCTAGTGGCTCAACTGGAACTTACAGCCTGGTTCCCCATGCCCTGCCTCAGTCTGCATTTTTGCTGCTGACTTGGGATTTCCTGTTTGTGCCATATCCCTGAAAATAAGCACAACAAGCCTAGAGACAGCCTGTCAAAAGTCAGCTGTTTATATTATCCCTGCTGAAGGCTGTCTGGAGAGCAGAATACCCATTAAACAATTTTTCACACATTGATGATGTTTCCTGCTTTTCCTTTGCCTTTTCTTTTGCAATAGCCTCCAGAAAAAGAGATGGGTTCAAGAGCTAGTGCAACTGATGCATAATATGACTAAGTCAATAGGAAAGTAAAGATTTTTTTAAAATGTAGATTATCGATCTTTGAAATTGTAAGGGCTCCTTCGAAGTTATTAGGGTTTGTTGTGTCAATATGCTAGGAAGGACTTCTATAAATGAAGAGTAATGACACTAGGGATAATTATCGCTGAAGAAACTCACATATTTCTCACTATTTGGAAACTCCTTGCAAAGGTGAACAGTGTCAGGTTTTCCTTGACTGCACTTTAGCTCCATTTCTGCTGTTGAGTAGAGGGAAGATTTTGTTTTCATAATGGGAAGTTAAACTTCCAGTTTGTTTGGAAATCAGTGGTAGCTGAGCTGTGTATCTCTGATTTGTGCTTTTTAAAATAACCCCTATATACAGTGAATACATTGAATGCAATGAATGCAACTGATTTGAACATCTACTAAACCCACAAGCCAAGGTACTTCTGAATATTTTTTTCTTTCCAAAAGAATCTGAATATGTACAATAGTTGCTTTTCTAAATTAAACACTCAAGTCATGCTTCTTATTATTGTTCCCTGCAAGACTTTATATACTTTGCTAAAAGGGTGAAAAGTTACAACTTAAAGGAAAAGAACCAAAGCTTTCTGTTAACTTGCAGGAATGTAAAGAAGTCCCTGCAGTTAATAACCTAATTGTTTAGGGGCTCATGTGCGTTGTTGGTTTTTTTTCTAAAACCATCAAACTTAAAATTTCTCAAGTTACTTCTTCTCTAAGGCTAGGGTTCAAATGCCAAGTACTGCCCCCATGATTAATGGTATAGCTCTGCTTGGGTTTCCCTTGCATAAACATATCTGGAAATCTAAAATTGGTGGGGATCACTTGATTCTCAGTTATGAAGCCCTAATTCCCCAAAGAGTCCTTAGGATTATAAACTGTTTCCTTTAAATACTTGGTGACAGATTTTACTCATCTTTTTTTTTCAAAAATAGTAGCAAGCATACTTTGGTAAAATTTGAATTGGATTGAGGTAAACACAGCTTCACCAGCTTTTGTGGATGAAATCAGAATGATCTGGAGATGGGATTTTATTTTATTTTTTTTTTAAAGAAAGATAATGAAAGACAAAAGAATTCTGAATCCAGGATAGGATATCTTGGCTCTTTTCCAATAGACAACTAAACTGGCAAGCCACAGCACAAATCCATATTCTTGTTCAGAGAGGGAACAAAGGCTGAGCAAAGGGTGTCAGCACAGTTCCTGTCTGGCATGATGCCCATCTTTGGTAGCCTGCAGGACCACATCAGATTCTGTATTGTCTGCAGCCAAATTGCAACTCACAAAAGACATTGCAGAAAGTGTCCCTGCATCCTGAAGTCCTTAATCATATTTTGAAGAAAGGTACCTTCACACAGAAAATGTCTAGCAGCTAGATATATAAAATACCTGCTCATGAAATCCTGTCACCAGAGGGAACATAATAAAATTTACATGAACACAGGGAGATAAGCTGACTGGTGTTACTGGAATTCTTCCCCCGCATTCAACTCATTAGCTTTCGGTAATGTTTGTGTCCCACCCTTACTTTACCCAAGTTGTTAGAGTTTATTCTGATCTTGAATAATCAGATAAACAGTCCACAGACACTATATGAAGATAGGAAGTGGACTTCAAAATGATATTATACTGCAGATCACATTTCAAGTTAAATTAGCCAATGAGAAGATACTAGTACATTAATCTGGACAGCTTGTTCCCTGCATTAGAGGTTCACAGAAACACACACACGCAAAAAAAAGACTTTTTTACAAGTTTCCAGAAACCATCACAGCCTCTGCTGGTACGTATACATTTTTAGGGTTGGAATGATCAAGAGGAAGCAGATCTCACATTGTCACAAGCTAATCAAGTTCCTGGTCTGGGTTAGGAACTAAGCATAGAAGACAGACAACACTGCAAAGCAATGATCTTTTTTTTTGGTGACAAAGCAATCACATTGAGCACACATTATCTGTGAAGTTAGCCTTGACAGGTAACTGCACACAGCAGCAGTATAAATGTTACTAGAAGTTATTTATTGCTAAGGTTCATTCCAGGAATTCTTTTGTAGTACACATATATGCTATCTGATACATGTATTTTTATGAGACAAGCAGCAATCACTATTTTTTTTTTTTTTTTTCACTTTACCATCTTTTTAACTGCACTATTATTACAAAATTACCTAAAATCAGAGGATGCTCAAAAGGGGACTCAAATATTTAAATTCTCAATAAATTAATTAAAGTCTATCCACTGAAAACTCTCCTTTGGTACTGATTAGTAAACCAAAATCAGAGGACACTAACAGGCATAAGGAAAAAAGGTTACATAGATTGGACACTTCTGAAGCTGCTGACAGGGGCCACAGATCTGACAGTATAATAGAACATAATGGGATTTCTTACCTTTATGATGATTTGCCCCAGATGCTAATTTCCCCCACAGAGTTACAACAAATATTATTATTAGCAGTTTTCCTTTTGTTGCTTTCTGTAAGTATCTCTTATTCATCCTGAAAATGAAAATACACAAAAATAAGTATTTATCTTAAGACTTCTTTAATAAACACTTTTTGTCTTAATTTAAGGAGAATTCAAGAAGTTTTTATAAGTGTCTGGGTGACAACCTTTAAGTCTTAAATACTGCTTAGTTCTAAATGAGGTACATCATATAGAGAGCATCAGTACAGCCTCCCTCCCAGGTATACCAGCATTTCTCCACCCTGCTCAGTACCAGGAAAATTCAACATCTCCACTCATCCTGGTTTTCTCAAGGCACAAGCAGTGTTCATAACCACAGCACTCTAAAGCTGGCAAGAAGGATGAAATCATACAGTCATGCAGCAAGTTTTGATGAACAGAGCAGTTTCAGTGTTTGGGACCAGTCATAGTCCATGTGGTCCTCTCTGACCATGTAGTGGAGTTTTTAGCTTTTGGGATTGCAAGTCTTTCTGGATTCTGCTTACAAGTCATAAGGAGAAAATAGATTCAAACAACTCTCCCGCACACATACCAACCCTCCCACAGAGAAATCCTGTTAGGAGGACATGAGCAATTTGGAAACATGGACTCAAGTAGAGCATATTCACTAGTGTCTCTCCTGTCTATCTCTGGGTAATGAAAAGATTTGATTTACTACACCAAGGGAAATTACACACAGCTACCCTCATCTTGCTCAATGATGTTTTCACTGTGACAGCAAGACACTGCATCGGTTCAAGCACAAGGTAACACATGACTTATCTTTCAGTAGCCTCCTCCAAAGACAAAATACCCCTCAACCTGCCAAAAAGACAAGTTCAGGATCCTAGGCTCTAGTGCTTAAGGATTACAGTTGTGCAGAGAGTGGCAAGAGCTATAATAATGAAATCTCCTCTCACTTTTCATTCTCTTCAGAAGAGCCCTAAGGAGCTGGCTAAGAAACAGCTCTGCACGATAGCCATGTTTCTGATGATAGGTCAATAGGATGCTGATAGCCATGTTTCTGATGATAGGTCAATAGGATGCTGATGCTTATTTCAAATCACTTTTACTAGAAAAGCTGCGAATTTGATCACCTGAACAAAATTATTGCTGTTTTGTTATGCCTGGAACCAGGGTGCCTTCCTGAGCAGAAAAAACTGCATTGATTCAGTATGGTTGCACATCTGTCTCCTATTATTTCCATAAGAAACCCAAAGAAATTTAAGAGCATCTCTTTTGCTCTGTTCATGTGCAACACTCACTTAGCCAACTACAAGTGTGAAAGGCAGACTGCTCTAATGCAAAATTAACCAACAGCCTGTTCAAAGTCCCAAATCTCTTTCCACTCCTTCAAAACAATTCCATTCCTCTGAGTAAATTGCTTTCTTTCAGAATGCCACATGCTGATAAGGCAACCCCACACACACCCCACAACTTCAGTCATGATTTCTAGACTTGTAACCAAACCATTTCTCCCAAAATTGCGAGTCTTGCTCTCCAGGAGATTGATGAGATCTTGTTAAGCACAGATAAGTTTCCACACCAGGCCACGTGTAACAACACTACAACTCAATTTAAGAACCCACTGAGGATTATACCAAACCCTTTTAAACCTTAATTCAGAGCAAACAGAATTCAGCATGCTTTGACAGAAGTCACACATCTACAGTGTGTTTCCCACAGGTTCAGGTATCGCATTTATCAGGGAAAAAGAGAAAGGAGTAAGCAAGTGCTATCTCTAGGATGGTAGATGTGCCCCTGAAAGCCTGACTGATGAATAATCACAGTGGAGGTCACAGTGTGCTGTGAACCACACCAAGCTGTGCCTTCTTGCACTGATTCCAGTGCCTTTGGAGTATAAATTGCATATTCATCATCAGCTCCAGGTTTATGAAGCTCTCAAAGCTAAAGGGAAATATAGTATTTGTCACGGTAAATAAGAACAAAAACAATGAAAATGGAATGCACATTCAGCATATGCTCTGTCACAGTTATCTCTGTTAACATAATATGAATTAACTCTTCCATTCCTGGATTCTCATACTGCACCTGTTATGATGCTGGTGCCAAGTCATCTCTCATTAAAATCAAATCTTTCTTCCTCATCTACCTAACACTGCTCAAAACCCAGTGGGACTTGCACCATTAAGCAAAGTTTAATCTAATACAGTTCCTTCCTGTACTATGCTGATACCAAATTCACTTGCTGTGCTGCAAGGCCGTCAGCAAATACACAGCAGAAAATGCCAATACATTGAAAAACAGTAGCAGCAGGGTGTAAGAGAGAGAACATCAACCTATCTGCCTGTGAACAGCAACCCTTCAGGATAGGTGGCAGTGAAGATACAAACCTCTGCTCACAGCTCAGCACACCAAAGAGAATAAGCCAGCACTAGATACAGATGAGACTGTTTTGCAAAGTAAGGGAAGGGTTTCAGGTTTGACATAGTAAATCTGGGCTCAATGCCATTGCCAGGTTTTGCAATCATGAGAAAAACAACACACTATTTATGTACCACAAGTCCATTACACTATTCTGCATTACTTATTTGTGGTGCTCACCTTTAGAAGGACAAAAATCATAACTTTGTCTTATAGCAGTTCCATAATAGGCACAATTAACAGAAAAGTCAGTGCAAGTTGCAGTTCTACCTTGGGACTAATAGTTCAGAGGCCACCAGCAGAAGCACAAAAAAATATTTCAGCAGTTAAAGCATTTATAACATACAGCAGTGCAAATAAGAAAATGTTGGAAGATGATGTTAAATTTCAAACTTATTATGCAGTATAACACTAGACCTGTAGTTGTATGCGTTGGCCACTCACAACGGTCAGCCCAAGGACAGATGAGTGGCTGCACAAGCACAAACAAGGTATGAAACACTCTGCTCCCAGCAGCATGGCTACACACAGAGAAGCCACGCTGTAGCAATACAGACCTAGAAATAAAAAATGAAGTGTTTGTAGTCCAAGAAACATAGGGGGTTGGGATGGATGCATCTCATCAGCAAACCTAGATAACAAGGAGAGGCCACAGATATGCTCAGTATCTAAGCACATGCATTATCACCTCAGAAACTGTGATGCTGGTTATTTTTTGTGGATTTGCAGAACAGCCCATGATATAGAACTGAGAAGATACTGGAACTAGATAGCATTTGACCTCAGCTCTGAAACATAACTATTAGCCTCTTGCAACCCTGATCCATGTCAAGTAAGTGCATCCAGGAAATAAAATTTAGTCCATTACCATACTGTTATAACACTAACATAGCAGGCTGTGTTAAATAGAACAAACGAGCTCTGAAATAAGGTCTACTTTTACTAGAGGTTATGCAGAGCTCCACAGAAAAACTATAGCTATTAACTTGAATGGTTTTCTGTGTGAGACATTTTCCTATTCTATTTACCTTTCTTTCTGCAGAACCTCTCCCTTGTTGTGATCCTGGCAGCTTTCAGTAATGCCATATAAGCCACAGGTGATCAAAGCGGAGAACAGCCATGCTATAGGAGATGTCTACATTTGAAAACCAATTTTAAGCAAAACCACAAACTTTAACAAAAATTTAATTCCATATTGCAAATAAACTCAAGGAATTCTCAGCACTTTCATGTAAAAGAGGACACAAAAGGATGTTTTAGTTCATTTTTCCATGTGCTGAGAGGCAAGGAAAAAGAAAGATATCTCCTTCTGTTGTTCCAGGGACACATTCAAAATAAAAAGATGTCACCCATATAATTCAGACAGGCCAGTGGCTGAGTGTGAGATGACTCTGTCGCGGCCAGCTCTTCATTAACACTGTAATACAATGAATAAATTCATAGGATTTATTAGTTTTGCTCCAAAAGATTACTTTTCCCTGAAGCACACTCCATGAGACCATCACCAGTCTGGTATCATGGACTCAGGAACTTGAGACTGTTCTGGTGATTAGTGACAAAAATAGCTGAAAAATTGCAGCATTTGTTTTTTCCCAGGGTGAATCTACATCTGATGCTGCAGAGAAGCTTCACAAACTGCTGTGTCAGAAGAAATCCTTTTCCCTGGCCTTTGTGGCTCATCAGAAGCAAACTATGAATACACTAATAGTTTGCATAGGCTCTCCTCACCGCTGCTGCACCTCATTGTCAGCCCCCTCCCAAAAGCAGATTTGGTCCAACTACTCAACTATACTGAAACTGCCATGCATTTATGTGTATTTTCTATTTCACTGCAGCAGTGTAACATCCACGAGCTTTTTTTCTACTTGCATCCTTTTTTGCTTCTGGGCTTGAGATGAGCCAGCTTTCCAACAGCTCAGAAATACAAAAGGATCACATAGGAATTACCTTACATTGTATGGACAGTGCTAAATTGCCGTACTTTCCTATTTTAAGTTAAGTGTAACCTCATGTAATCTTTATTGTTGTGGAGGAAAAAAAAAAAAAAAAAAAAAAAGGAAGTAATAGCTTTCATTCTTCCCTTAAGAGCTTATACATAAATAAAATTCTCATCTGTTACCTAGCAGTAACAGCATTTTTCTCTGTTGCTCCTTTTCTTTCTTTTCTTCACATCTTCTGTGAAGATGTTCAAAATTCATTTGTTCCTGCTTTACATATGTAGAAACTTTTGGTGTCAGTAAAATCCATTTGTCTTCTGCAAACACATGCACCCTGTGAATGCAAGTGCTCATAAAGAGAAGCGTAAGCCTATTTCCCTACTTAATCTTGATGAAGTGTTTGAGACAGAAACCTGACAGAAAATTAGTCCCACATTCTCTTATTTTTCTTTTTACAACAAATATTTTATTTGCTACTTCAGAGAACCCTAAGTGTGTAGCAGGAATCACTTCTGACCCCAAGTTTCTTGTACAGAAATAATGCAGCCATTAAAATTATGTTCTGTACTGTGTTGAATCTTACATTATTTATTAGTTGTGTTAGTTCCTACATCCCATGCAATGCAGGTATTTGCAGTTTTATTTAGCCTTTCCTGTGTAAGCTAATGCAGATTTAAAAATGCCCGTCTGGTGGATAAGGTCACTTTGCAAAAGTAACACCGATGTGACCCTCATGTGTTTGCATATATATAAATTCCCGCTATGACATTCCTGTCATGTTTGTTCAGTGAACAAGTAATTTGCCACTCTCATTACTTCAGGTACAAGGTAGCTTGTGAAAATCAATCTTCTTTCTGCTTCATACATCACAGCTTGTAACAGACACAAAGTGCATTCTGATTCCAAAATGAAGCCAGGGAAAAAAACATAGAACTGTTCTCATAAGCTACTTTCTTTGATCTAGATGGGCAAGGAAAGAAAGGGAATAGGTATTTAGTCTAGCAAAGCATGTAGGTCTTTGTAGTAGTCGCATAGGAAATCTCTGTACGCAAAGCAAAAAGGGTGGGGTTTCATTGTTCGGGGGTTTTTTTCCCAAAAGTTGCCATTTACCAGTGTGGATCTTTTAATACATAGCCCTAGTGAGCTTAGTCCCACTACTGAGAAATATTTGGAAATAGTTAAAGCATTGCTGGCAGATCAATACAGTAAAGTGGTTGCCCTAACTTTCAACTAAAGTGTACCAGTGGAAGAAGACTGAAGAGGTTTAGGCTTAAGAGCTAAATAGACTTTCAAAAGCAGGACTTTTGAAAGGGTACAGTGCTAAGACTGAAGACACTGAGGAAAATGAATTATTCTTCCAAAGAATACATAAAATATATTATTGACACACATGCCCATACTTGTCTTTTATTTAAATCACTGTGACTTAAGCACATCCTTAAATTTAAGGATATACTTTTCCAAACAGAAATATGTACAGGAGTTCTCAAAAAACAATTATTGAGAGTTTGTAAGAAGAGACAGCTTCAAGAAAAGAAAACATCTTAAATATCTGAAAAATAAAAAGTTATGAAATATATTAATTTTTTTCTTTACATGCTGCAATTAGTTTGCCAGTATCAGGAAAATGGAGACAAATGCACATACAGGTAATTACATTTGCTGACAGTATCTCATAGCGCTTGGATGTGAAATTTACGCATATATTATTGTTTCCAAAATATGATAAGCATGGATGCTTAAATTGTGAGAGATATAAAATGCTTTAGCCACCTAGCTGCATGCTACCACACACCCAGAAACCCTGAGAGACTAGGGGGAAAACTTTTTTTTTCCAAAAGGGTATGTACGGTTGTGATTGTTCACCTTGAAAACTCAGATGATACTGATGAACAGCCTTCCCTCTAAACTGCTGTCAATGTTAACCTCCTCTGCTTCCAGATTAACACCAGTTCTTTGTAGATACAATTGACTGTAATTTTCACCTTCATTAATTTTCAGACGCAACACCCAACTGAAAGCAATAAAGAAAGCGAAGGAGTAAACAAGAAATGCACTGTCCTCCTAGTCAGCTTCAGCTCAAACAATACATATATATTATGTATAAATTAAATTTCTTTCTTCATCATTTCATCAGGACCAGCAAAAGAGTGTTCACGTAATGAACACTGATACTGACACATTACTAAGTACACAGAAAGAAAACATCATGAATCTTCACGGGGTTAGATTCTGTACTTCTATGTATTTATGAAAAAATAAAACTAAGAGTAATAATCTAGCATTAGACCTGCACGTGCTATTCATTGCATTTTTAAGTGCTAACATAAAACATTACAAAATATTTAAACATCTATGATATTCTAATATCTTTAATCTGCCCAATGATTTTCTACAGCCTTGTGAAATAAGCTCTCACAGTGTTCAGTATTTGAAGGTTCTTACGATCCAATTCACATCATTTTCTCTAATATTATTATGCGACTTTAAACTCTTTCTCTCCCAGTTTCTGTGCTTAAGGGAGCTTTAAGTTGCAGGGGGTACTATCTATTCACTCAATCATCACGGCAGTAGTATTTGCTTATATCTTACATGTGATCCCCTTGCAGATGGTTATTTAATTTAATTTTTTTTTATTCATATCTCACTAACCAATGACAAGTTTAACTGAAAAAAAAAATAAAAAAAGGATAACAGTTCAATGGGCTTTGAACAAAATGTCTCACTGAGACCTGAATCACTAGGTATACTGTGATTTCATAAAGGCCATTGCAGTGGCAGAGATAAGCCTCCAAATCTATCAAGGCAGAGAAAGCATCAAATATTAGTGGAGAATGGCAGCTGAAGTGCCCATATTTAAAAGCAAGGACAAAAATGATCTGGGCAAGCATAAGCCTATTAGTCTGACCTCTTCAGTTTGCAGAGCTGAGGACAGGCTTTGAAGAAAAAGATAAATTAAAGACAGAGAAGTAAATAGAACGTAGGATAAAATACAGCAGTGTTACCAAGGGTAGATTGTGCCAGACTAACTTGACAGCTTTTTTGATAAGATAACTGATTTTCCAGACAAAGAAATGAAGTAGATATAATTTGTCTGGATTTAGATAAAGCATTTTCCACAGTGTCACTCCAGAACTTACACTTTAAGCCAAAGACTCTGTGGATTACTACAAGAACTGAAAGGTGAACCCATGTGAAATAACAGCAAGTAGTAATGAAAGAGAGTATAGGGAATTAATAGCATTTCTGCTACAGGTGGGGAATTGATCATTTGAAATGACATGTGTAAAAATCAACTAGTTTAGTTTAGTTGATCACCAAGAGCACATTGGTATAAATATGACATGAGACAGCTGTGAAAAAGGAAAATCCTACAAATTCCTAAATGATATATTTCTAGTAAAGACACAGAAGACAAGTATGAATTTTCCTAAACTATCATTCAGATTAATTTATACAATTTGGGCCAACCATATTCACAAAAGAAAAACTGAACTCACAAAAATCATGGGGACAGTCTTCTGTGATTGCCACAGGAATGAAGACTCTACCTCAGGAGAACTCTGAAAGAGCTTGGCTTGTGAAGCAAAGCAAAGGCTGAAAGGAATCAGAGAAATCAAGGAAAGGAAAGAAACACATTGCATGCAAGAAACATATCCATAAGCAATAGCTTAGATGTTATCTTGCCATCAGGCAGGATCAGGATACTGAGCTTCATGATTCAGGAAGCCTCTTCCAGTCTTGTCTCTACATCACTATCATGATTTCTTTTTTGTACATTACTACAGGAAGTCAAATACTAATTTTTTTCACAAAGAACACTGTAAGATAAGTTCTTTCCAACTGTGTTAGTGCAGTGGGCTTTTTCTAAGTTACTTCATTCTCCTCAAAAACAAAGGTCACAGATACCTCTCTGTGATATCCTAGGTGAAAAAAAGCTGTGAGGGTCCTCAATAATGACCTGAACCCATGTGGTGTTCCACCCAAAAATTGGCCATGCTGATGAACATCTGATTAAGATGAATATTTCTCCTTATTTTTCAACACCTCCAAGGCATAATTGCTCTCTCTGTGTCATAAAATTTAAGATGTCCCAAACAGTCACAGTACTGTACTGGTGGACCATACAGTACTAAAACTGCTTTTTGACAAACCTCAGTGAATGCAAGCCCTACTATTAAGCATGAGTGACTATTCCATGATTAAGACTCATTTATTTTAGAACTCACTATATTTTCTATCACCCTTGCTTTAAATTTAAAATCTTCCCATTATCATCCTGTTTGTAACATTGACATCATAGAAACATAAAACTGGAAAGCATCACAATTCTCAGGATCCACTGTGTTTTTCATAAGAGCCCAAATGTAGAAAATAAAAACTATGTACTTTTAAAAATTAGTTAAGTATTTTAAGATAAAACCAGAAGAAATTATACCATTAGAAGTATTTTAAGAGTCTGAATATATGAATTAAAAAAATTATGTTATTATTAAATCCATTTGAAGTGACTACCATCTTAAACATAATGTCTTTCAAGCGATATTGGAAGACTAATTCTGGGATTCTTACATGGATGTAACAATATGGTTATACTACACCATCTTGCTGCACCTGAAATTTAGGATGTTCACAGGAACCATTCAGATTCTACTGCATGACTTCCCTAATGAAGGTTAAATTTTGTTTTTCCAAAGAATTCTTCTGACAATTTAGATTGCAACAAACCTCTGCAGACAAACGGGGAAGCAAGACTCAGACTAAGTTCCCCCTGCTATGTTCATGACAATTACATCTGTCAATAAGCATAGTAGCACTTCTGACAAATACTAGGTAGATCTGAGCGCAATCTATGTTTTTACACCTAATTCCTACACATTTTGAGCCACATTTGAAGGCAAGGGTTCAAATGTAAATAAAAAATGACAGGTTGCTCAAATCACAGAAAAATATGAAGCTTGCTTGTGCAATGACCAAACTAGCTCTAAGAGCTGACATAACACACTAGGAAGACAGGAAGTTGTTGACTGCGAATAAATCTAGCTGAAACACAGTTGGAACACATTCCTCCACTCTTTTAATGTCAAGTCCTAACACATGCTCATTCTTCACAACCACCATAGACACCACTTCCAGGGAAAAAGTTAAGACCAGGCTCTTCCAAAATATGGATCTGGTACATAATGCAAATCTGTATTCTTGAACTAGTGCATAGGAAAAGGCTGCACAGACAACGTTCAGCTACCAGCTGGGAAGTAGAACATGAAGTCCAGCAGCTAACCCAGATACAAAGCTTTGTACTCAGCAGAGGTATGCTCACATAGGCACACAAGGAAAAGCTGGATTTTTAACTTACTTCTGACTATTCACAAAGTTTTATCAAATACTGGTGGGTTTTTTGGCCTTAGCATGCTATCTAATCTGTCTCATAGACTATAACTAATGCTGTCTTGAGAATCATGCTATATGCCACATAACTGTGAAGTCTCCTCTCCATTTCCTCATCAGTGTTTCGAAACACTAAGAAATTATTAATAACCAGCTCATACTCAAGGAAAAAAAAAAATAAAAAATCAGAGTATTCCTGTGATGGATTGCTAGGAATGGGTTCAAGTCAGGTCAGGATTTGCTTAATGATGGCTGAAGTAGCTAAATGGCACCCAGTCCCCTTTCAAACACCCTCTTTTGAAGGGTACCAGCAGCTATGTAAGAGTCATATTGGCCATACACAATCCTAAGTTTTATCTGAATTGAGTGTACCTCCAGAAACAATGCACTCACTTTGGCAAGTACTATGCCAACCTTGCAATGGCATTTTTGTATGGCCAGGAGCTTATTAAATACCCAGTCATAAACTGCAATTCCTAAAAGTCTATCCCCAGCTTCCTACTGCATAAGATGTACCTTGGGATTTGCAGGTATAGAATGACAGGAGGGTGAATGATGAAACAAATCAATAAATAGTGTTCTGTTCCTCTAGTACCCCAGATCAGATAATATCTTCTGAGGTGCATTTATATTAGTATTAGAATTTGGAGCTGAATTTCACTTTTCAAGCAAATTTTCAAGTTGTCTCCATTTATGATGATCTGGATCACTATATAGGATGATTCTGGAGGACACAAAATTAATCCCTTTTAGATGAAAATAAAGCAGAAGATGGGCCTGAGATTGCACCTAATGTCCTCCAACAGTTTATGGGTGTTCAGTTCAGGGGACAAGAGCTAGTCAAAACCAACCTCCTCCTCCTCCACTAATTGAATATAATGTATACATGATGCCCTCAGCAACAACAGTTTGGGTCTACAAAATCACTTCTGTAGGGATAAACTCTTTGTTAGTGTAAATGCAGCCCTATATTCTCATGAGGAAGGACATAATTATCATTATTTTATACTTGGGTAAGATGCCCTTTTGGTTGAGCTGAAAAGTAAAATCATTGAACAGAATTACTTCTGTTCTCACTCAAACCAGGACACCATGCTACCAATAACCACACTTTTAAGACACTTAGACTGACCCTTAGATTTAGGTAAACAACAGAAAATGACATGCCAACAAGGAAAGCCTAAGAAAATACTGACTGGAGGTGGGACAGGCACTGGCCAGCCTGGACCTGCCCTGCCCACACCTCTAGGTCCCCTGGCCCAAAGGGAAGGCACTGGCTACAGGTTGCCCTTGCAGACAGGACTTGAACTAAGGACCGAGTCTTAGTACAATTCAGTTCAATTTATCAAAACAACAACAACAAAAAAAAAGCCGTATTCATAATTAGACTGAAAGTCTTATTCCAGCCTAGGGATGTAAAGTGTCCTTAAATTTAAAGTTTATTAGTGTAAATTAAGTCTGACTCATGTGGGGTTTTGTTCCCTAATAAAGATTTGTTCAAGAAAATCCTCTGATGTTACCATATTTACAACAGGATTATCTGTTTCTAACAAACTCTGCGTTTGATTCTTGTGCATGCTCAGTAGAAAAAAATACTTTCATAACAATTGCATTAACAGCACCAGTACTAGGACACAAGAATGTTCAGGATTCCATGTGTCTTGTTTCAAAAGAAGGGATTACAGTGTTGTAGTATTTATGGTTAAAAAGAACTTTCTTTTTTGTTTTCATTCATTATTTTATAATAATTAATTGGAATGGTCTAGGAACTAAACCAAGCAATGTCTATTCTGCTGTCAGTAGCAATCTAAATTTAGTAACATACAAGAGCACTACAATGCACTACAATTCTTTCAGTGCTGTCTCAGGAAGGCTCTCTGTGTGTCTCCTATACTAAGCATTATTCTCTAAATGTGCAAGACTTGAAGAGGGTCTTTAGATAAGAATGCACATTAGCTAGTACAACATAGGAAGAGCCATAAATGAAAAAAAATTACCCAACTTCTAAAGATAAATGGTGAAACAGAATGCTTTAGAATGTTGTTTCTGTGAAATCATGATTTAATTTTAACAAGGGAGTATTATAACTTACTAGAGCACAGATATAATACTGTACATACATTATTTACTAAGAAAAAAACTATATAATATTTCCATATCATTTCAGTTACAATTATAGATACTGCAATGCCATCACCATCAAAGGAAATAATTTATGTGTTTGCCAGACCTGCAGGAAACTATATGTATGATACTGAGATCAGCAGTTCATTATATGTTGTTTGAATTTTGGAAAATCACTGCAGCTTTCTTTGAAGAAAAACAAAGTGCAGTCTAGGCTGACGTGCATTTCCTTCTGCATCAGTTAATTCTATTTCATTTTCACAGCTATCTGCCTTCCATTTTCCATATGCCTTGCAAGTAAAAGGTGAGAACTCTTCTTACGACACTGATGCAAGAAAGAATGTTTGCTGGTTTTATATTCTTCCTTCCTAATTTGCACTTGTTTGCTAACAATGGGCCTCCATTTCAGTACCCCATTGCACACTGAAGCAAGCACAGTTCCCCCAGTTTTTTCTTGAGTCCATTGATATGTGGTGTTTCTCTAGAAGCCCTGTGAGTCCACTAATTAGGTAAGAATTGCAATTTCAATTATCGCTTGTAGTTGCAGAGAAAATGTGATTTCTAAAGGCAATAAAACAAAAGGATCCATTATCATGTATGCTTTAGGAGCCTGAAAAAAAGGTGAAGTTAAACTTCTAGACATTATTATTTGCCAAATTTTTGGTTTGTAAATAATCAGTGGAGGATACGTATTTATTTAATGTTTCTTTTTTTTTCAAATTATCTACAAATGCTGTATGTACATTTATGCTGAATAGCTACATTAGCCATGATAAATTCACTTATATCGTTGTTGTTCACATCTGATTATTATAAATGACCAACTGGGAATATAAAGAATTTGCATAAAACAAGTCACAAATTCTGGAAAGTGGCATTTTCCCTTGATTTTCCTATGTAAGTTTTGAAATTTCACAGAGAAAAATAAAATTGAAATTTCAGGGTCAAAATGGGTCAGCCCACAAATGAATTAAAAATGATGAAAATTACTTGTCAGAATTACATATCTTTAACAAAAAGCTACTAAAATAAATGGAAATAGAAGTGTATTACTTAAGACTGCTTCTTTTGATTTCTTCTTCTTTTTTTTTTTTTTGTAATAGGTAATAGTAGGTTCTCATTCCAGTTTTTGCTGGTATCACAGCAATGCAGATTTTGTTTTCACTGTTAAACTCAAATGCTGCTAAGACTCGGTCTCCTTTGAATGGCAGGAATGAGGATGAATTCTCATGGACATGTTTCTCGAAAAAAGAAGCACCGTGAATTCATAAAGTTACTGTCTTTAGGTATTTTCAATGGTAGGTGGATTGCTCTTGTATATCCTATCTAATATATTGTATTTGATGGTGGCAATTTAAACTTCTCCAATAGAACAAGGAGGACCAAAATCTAGTCAAAAGAAAGTGTCTAAAGGGCACTTCTTTGTACACTAAATGAGACCAATGTCAGTTTCCAATCCCATGTTTTCATTGTACTCCATCTAAGATAAAAAAGAACTGATGAACCTAAATTGTATGCCATGACCTGAAAGTTTAGCACTTCATCTCGAACTATTCATCATCTCATTAACTACAAGATGTGCAAAGCATTTATATGAGCAAACAATGGAATGTAGTGGGAAAGCAACTCACCCAAGATGTATTGCTCCCATAAATACAATCCTCTATATATTTGCAGTGTACTGTCAGCCAGATTAAGCTCATCAAATATAAATTCTTTGTTCAGCTATAATGAAAATCTTTTATGTGAGGCAAAAGATAAATGAAACATTTCTCATGATTGCTGTAATTTAGAAATTACATTTGCATCCTCAGGCAGTACAAGGAGGAGCCTCCAGACCAAAAAAAGTTCTTCTCTGAGCCTCAGTATAACTTTTTTCTTTTCTATTTTGGCCTGTTCTTCTAAATATGACTGTTGCCAAGTACTATTCAGAAATGAAAATGCTATGTTTTATTATTACTGTCTTCTAGCTTGAGTGATGGCGATAGTTATATATGCATTAATGATGTGAAAAGTAGGTGATAAAAATAAAGATGAGACCATAGTAGAACTGGAGATCAGAGAACCACAGTGCTTTAGCGAAGTTCAAATCTAGGAGAGAATTTTAGTACAAACTAATTTAAAAAACACCCTAACTCTTCTTTTCAGCTTGTAAAATGCATTAAAAGAGGGATCGAATTTATTTATTTAAAGTAGGAGGAAAGTTCTGTAGCTTACTTGCTGAGAAAATACAGTTTCATTGATTAAAAATTATGCAGAAATTTTCACTAAGGTCACCTAGACAGCTGTGAGAAGGAAAAAAAAAAAAAATCAAACTACACAAAAATGTAGGACAGGGAAACAGAACTTCTAATTTAATGCACAAGTCCTTCATCCAGAATATGAAACATCCACAAAGGACTGACACTAGTCCTTTGCCTTGCTATATATAATGTCAATAAAATAGATAAGATGTCTTCTTTTGGTCAAATATTTTGTTCTATGGAAACACAAAATGCATCAAAACAAACAAGCAAAAAAAATGTATTTCAGCAAGAGCAAAACAGAAGAACACTTTCATTTAGGTTTTATCAAATGAAAATTTGATGAAAATCAAATGAGATCTTGCGATCTTGAGCTACCACAAAACCTCACCTTTTCTGCCCTTTCCCCTGTATATATCTGCACCTACATTACCCTGGTGATCACTGCCTCCACCAGCACATTATCCTTTTGACTCTGGCAACTAGAGATAGAATATTCCCACAAGGCATACCGATAGTTCAGTCCCACAGAAACAGTTAAATGCAGATAGGGAGAAAAAAAATGAAAATCAGGCGGTAAAAAGGAAACACAAGAAGCAGTATCAATGGGGCAATATAAATGGTGAGGCAAGTAGATGGACAGCCAACAGCCTAAAACTTTTTCGGTATTTCCACACTTTATATTAATCCTATTGTATTTAAATCGTTGATTCCAAAAATTATCTAAATACAAAACATTAAGCTCTTACAATCTCAAAAGTTGTATTTTCCAATCCAGGTAAAATGAATCTTTAAGACCATTTATGGAAACCACATTATTTGAAATATACACAGAAAAAAGTGATAAAAAAATCTTGTCATAGAAGCTGTGCTTTAGTTTCAGTTAGCTTGGAGTTATATGTGAATGTCCTGACATACTGCAGAATATGGTTTGTACATATTGGAAGAGGTGAGTTTTAGAAATACAACATGGTTTTTACTTCATGTTCAGCTTTTGGTCACAATCTGTTCTTGCCTTGTGCAAGACAGAAGTGAAAAATATATGCTGTAGTCATTACGATAATGACATAATCATGCAAAAGTGTAATCAAATCCCTTCAAGTAGAAGAGGAAAGCGGTCCTGCATAACTGGAGAAAACCCTCAAGTCTGTATGTGCAATCAGGGATCTTTATCATGAATCTTTCTTGCAGGATTATTTAGCTGTCCTACCTTTATCCATCTTATTTCCTCTTCTCAGCACTTCTGACGACCAATCTATTTACAGATAACTGCAGCTATGGCCATTTTATCTGAGCATGAGTGAAGGAAGAAAGTGGGACATACCTGTGCCATGAATGCACTAGATAGTGCTAAAACAAGCCACTGCCATCTCTCAAGATGACCCAAAGACTAAGTTTCAGCTCCTTATTTTTGACCAATCTACCCCAAACAGTGGACAATACAATATACATGTTAACCTAGTCCCTGTAAAATCCCATATGCAGTTTCCCCTACTTTTGCTGAATTCTAAAGTACCTGTAGAATTACAAATTAGTTCACTACAGCGAAGCAAATTTCAGAGATAAAATTTAAAGTCAGTGCATAGCATACTTCAAGTACTAAGAAAAGTTGATACAGCTACACAGTAAAAGAAAAAAAAGTGAAAAATATGCCTAAACTACACATTCAGTAATGCATTCCAAGAAATCAAAGCATAAGAATGATTAGAAATTATTCAAATTGACATTCCCAGAAATACTATATTTCTATCAATAGATGAATCAGTAGAAAGCAACTGCCTACCTCACAGTTCACCAGAAAAAGAATCACCTAGCTACATTTCATCAAAAAGGATACCACACCAAGATGTCATTATAATCCAAGAATCAAGGAAATAATTCATATCTCTATTTATGAGCCTACGATGTAGCTGCTGTGCTGTGCAATGCTGATGGAAAATCTACTCAATGTCTCTTCAAATTCTGATTCTTGAAAAATATTCAGTGTGATTACAGAAAGTATTTAAGTTTATAAGGGCCATTATATTAAAAACATGAGAGAAACCAAAATTTTTATCCCTGTAGCATTTTTTTCATTAGCATGAGAGGAAAAATCTATGGTTTTGTTTTCTGTTTTGGTTTTTTTTAATAAAGGCTTTGCAAAAGCTATCTAATTAAGGTGAACCAAGTGTTTACTTACTAAAAAGAAATCTGAGCCATGCATATCTACCTACCTTCTTAAATGTATTACTTCCGTACAATGTGGAATGGCTCAGAATTTATGAACATCATAACCAGGACAGAGTAGAACATTGATCTTTCTTCCACCGTAATGACTACCAAGGTGTACAGGGCATGGAGCAAATGAGACTTTTCTTCATGGACTTAAAGATATAAACCAGATACCCTGTTCATATCAGTTGACATCTTGTAATCCTCTGATGACCATTCCATGTAGAATACTGGTAACTGTCATGTTAAAGTTTTAACTGCATAAATAGCATTTGTCTGGCAAGCAAAATTTAATTTTGAGACAAAATACTGGATTTTCACAATTTCAAGAAGAGAACATTCAATTTTATGATCCTTTATTTCTCCATGATAATATATAAGCATTATCAATATGCTTTAAATTAATATGAACTTTTAAACTTTTCTGCAAATACCTTGACTTGGTTTTCCTCTTAATTTTTTGTTCTGTACATCCTTGGACCAAGGAGATGGTATTTATGATGAATCTTTGAATGCAACATAATGATTGATGTAAATATGTATCATTTCTTTGAAAGCCCATTCAAATGTTTTTGTAGATAACAGCTTGGACAAAAGTAGACTGGGTTTGCGAAGTGAAGTCACTGCTTTTGATTATGTCATTGAATGTCAGAGTAGTATTAACATAAACTGAAAAAATAACCAGTGACTACAAGCCTGTCACTTGTTCATGAAAACTGCACAAATTTTCAACACTTCATGAGATGAGAGAAAAATTACTGTCCAGAAGGCTGAATAGAACCTACATGGTAGAGACACACTGAAGGTTTGAAATAAGCACCCAGATGTTACTTGCAAGCTTATTCCCCTGAAACCAGCTCTTTTATTAAAGATTATTAAAGATTATTAAAGATTTAGTTGAGCTTCATGGCTGTGACCTCCTCTGCACAGTATATCAAACAACATGGAAGCAGTCACTTTTAAATATCTCAATTTTCAGTGTGTCTTTACTAAAGTAAGCTGATGCCATGTTTGTAAATATGCAATTATATGTACTTATAAGACATTTGGCTTAACTAAAATGAAGAGCCAACCATGGAATAATCCCAAAAACATTGAATAAATCATCTCTAAGTAATGAAATGAGATCTGTTGCTGATTCTAAGAAAATGCAGATAATCTCTAAAAGACAAGATATATTATCAGGGGACTTTTTTAGTTCAGTAGCTGACACACTTGACTATAATGTGCAACACCATTTTAACTGCAAAGATTGCCACTCTCTCCCAGACAAGTCAAGGTCAGGGACTTGATCTCAGTGTCACATCACAATTTGTTAAGTCAGAGGAAAGGCAGGCCTATAACTGCAGACACATCTGGCACTCCAGAGACCGCAGAAACATATTTCAAGGACTGAACAGAAAAGCTGAGTTTAACAACAGATTCCTCCATCTCCTTACCCAAGGGACATAAGACTTTGAGTGTCACCCCCCCAAAAAAGGATCAGTAGCTTAGAACTAGTAAGAACACCTTCAGACAAACTAGTTCAGAACACTTAAGGACATGTCATGAAATTGAGCGATGTACAAGTAAACTTTTTAAAAGTAAATCATAGCATTTAAACATTACCTAGAAACAAAAAGTTTGGAAATGACATTTGGAAACAGTCTGCAAGCACAATGTTGGGAAGGTAGCTGCAGATTCATCCACTCTTAGTAGAGAGTCAACATAGTTTTAGACACATAAACTGTAATTAACCTTTTCTACCTAAAACATTTTAAAGATTAAGTATCTAAATGTCTACATTTCTCTTATAGTTGAGGGAGATGAAAAGACAGATTCAGGAGCCAGTTCACAGCAGTTTAACACAGGTATCTAAGGGCTGCTGAATCATCGCTGGAATTGCAAGTTTCCTTCCGTTCATTATAAAAGTAGTCAGAGAAACTAGCGCAGACAGACACATCTGCATTTTAGAGGTCTAAGGACAGATGAGATGAAGCCCATTTATAGAGTCCTTTACTTACTGAGCAAGAGTATCTTAAACAGCTGTGCTCTCCTCCTTTCACGTGATTATGACAAGTACCTCCTCCTGGTAGGAGCAGCAGCAATGAACTGCACACCTATGCCAGCTACGTAGATATATTTGTTTGAGACCATTATGTTCACTGTATTCTTCTTCTACACAGAGTTCTCTACTGAAATTGTTCTTCGTGGAATACCCCAAGGCACTGAGTCTGGAAATTGAACACTGCCCTTGAGATTTAGAGGCGAGTTTATTCCTCAAAACCATTTTCCAGCATATCTGAATTCCTGACATATCCTTAAAAGGTATTCTATGTTTGCCAGCTTTCCTTTATGACTGTAAGGAGCAGAAATGACATTTCACTCAGTGAAAGCTGTGATTTCATTATTCCAAGAGCTGGAGCACTAAGTCTACTGTGTCTGGGCAGATCTTGAT
This sequence comes from Actenoides lindsayi, assembly GCA_025331215.1. Classification (NCBI taxonomy): domain Eukaryota; kingdom Metazoa; phylum Chordata; class Aves; order Coraciiformes; family Alcedinidae; genus Actenoides; species Actenoides lindsayi. The sequence goes on from WTSP01007528.1 coordinate 114,011, forward strand.
CTGTGTAATCAGATAAAACTGCTGAAATTTCTGCAGTTTTTGCTGTCTTCTTTAGAGCCAGAAAAACAGAGTAGAAATAAACGAGCACATGATATACAGACTTTTTAAAGACTTGAAATAAGAAATTTGCTTTTCTAATCAGAATTTAACTCCCATTGCTTTAGAATTCCACACTAAAAATCTATTCCAATGGGGAGTGTTTTATGAGTATCGAGAGTTTTGTTTTTACCTGGTAACCAGATGGCAGCTCATTGTCTGAGGTTTTGGTGTTATTTAGCTGGATTCTAGTTTTTGTTCTTAATAGGTATGGCAAACATTTTATCATGCTACTACTATATTTTAGCATATTTAATTGCCAAGTTCACAAGAAACTGACCCACTGCTTTTCCCAAGCAGATGGTGGAAGTTGTTTTTAAAACTGTAATGAGACTTCTTTTCCAAAATGCTTGCATAGCCTTATAAAGTCTAATTGCTGTTCAGTATACACATAGAAGATCAGCTCATGAGGATGGATGCAATTAGGGTTCAAATATGCAAAGATCCCAATTAATATCAGTGACCTACTGAGCACTCTAGCCCAGAACTCTGCACTGAGACAAAATTTTTACCTAAAACTCATCACATGTTCCAGTACCTCTAGAACTGGGACTACACCTTCAGTTCCTGAGAGACATGGGGTCTTAATAAACACCACTGTCCATTGTGGACTTCATTATTTACCCTTCTGTTATACATATATTTTCTTATTAGTTTCAAATATAGGTAATATACAACAATACAAGTCAGAAAGGCATACAATAATAACTCATTTGCTACGCTAAATATATTGGTGCTACAAAATGAAGAGTGACCTAAACCAAAGGTGTAAAAAATAAAGAACTTACATAAACTCTTTTTTTTTTTTTTTATTAGCTTAGCAAATAAGAAATATGAAAAAACACAGTAGGTGACATAAATCAGAAATGTAGGTCAAAATATCTCCCAGCACTCTCTGAAGTTCAAATCTGGTTCTGAATCCAAATACTATGTCTTGCCTATCATTAATAAATGTAAAATAATATTTTAGAGTAACTTTAAAAATATTAAAAGCAGTACAACCACCTCTTGCCAACCCATATACAGCACAGGAATACAGCTAAGGCTGGTAGAGTAGCCTGTCTGGCCTGCCCTGATCTCAGAGCTCTGTCCCCCAGCAAAGTGAGCTCCTGCCACCCCACCGAGGCATGGGCAGCCCCCAGCCAAGGCTTCATCAGCCGCCACAGCCCACAACGTGCACTGTGCTGGAAAAGAATTGCTAGAAGCAAAGTGCCCTGGAAACACTCTCCTAAACCTCCCCTTATCTTGCATGACCTGGCCTATATATTTTATAAGATAAAGTGTTAAATAAAATTGTTTCACATAAATATAACCCTATTCACATAGAAGCCTTATATAAATGTCTATTGGTTGTTAGAAAATCACTCTTATTTTCAGTGAGTTTACAGTATTTTTGAGACTGTCAATCCATGGCTTTTGCACCACGGTTAGCACAGAACTGACAGCGCACAGAAATTAACAGGAGCTGTAACAAATAGTGTCCAAGTAACAGAAGATCCTACCAACACCTGAACCATCAAATTAACAGGTCACTGATATTAATTGGGATCTTTGAATACTGCAAAATGCTATTAATTTGTACAATGAAAGTCTGATTCCTTACATAGTTACACAAAGACTCGGAGAGAATAAATATAATGGATTAATGAATAATATGAGAGAATGAATAATATGCATTATGCTATGGAAAGATAATGATGTGACATTAAATAGATCACCTATTATGCTTCCTAAAATTCAATAGTTAAGTAAGAGCAAACAGGGCAAAAAGGAGAGAAAGAAATTTAATGTTGTTATTTAAAATGTGTGCCTAAGAACCTCGTGTGTATACTCTTTCACAGTTTAATCTGATTAACAGAAAGAAAAAAATAAAAATGTATCCTGTCATTGCTGGTTTTGACTGACTGGAACTAAACATGGTGGGAATAAAATGCACATTCTTTTCCAATTGCAAGGAGAAAGGACATTCTCATTAAAATGATTTGCTGATATGACTTAAAACAATTTATTTAATCTTCACCTTTTAATGTAAATATCCTTCAACTGAGAATTTCAAAAGTATAATTTAAAATAGATTTTGGAAAGTATAATGAGATGCTCTGTCAGATAGGAAGAAAAATTAAAAGTGCGATTCACACTGTTATAGCACCATTGCCTCCACAGAGCTACTAATCTTTTGCACAATGCTCACAGTAGAATGTACACCAGTCTCTGTAGGGCACGTGATTATAGACTTGCAGGGAGACTGGGATTTAAATTACTCATCAATGTAGCTTTCCCTTTGCAGAAAAATTAGTGTGCCACATAAATAGCAAAACTGTTAATTCTTGGCCTTTTGCAAATTAACTGCCTAGTAATAGCATCAGTTATTACCAGTTAGTTTCCCTAGCAGTTACAACAGCAATATTCTGTCAAACAGAAAGCTGTATACGAAAATAATGCTAAAGACAGAACATCTGCACAGCCAATTAAATGTTCAGAATGCATTAGGTCCGTTAAATGTAAACAACCACGCATAAGCCTGTCAGGAGTTCTGACAGATTATGGCCACAACCTATATGTCCAAAGAACAATGCTGTCTTAGCTACAGCACCTCTTTACATACGAACATCCAGAGGGAACAGGATATCAAAATAATTTGCCTGAAATAGACTTGCAATCTTCAAAACTGTCAGGTATGGACTTCAAGCGCAGTGATATGTGCTTTCATCTGCCTGTTAGCCAGTTAGCCACCGAACACTACAAGCCCATTATTTACAAAGTCAAATTATGTTGTCATTTAAACGGTATTATTAAACTTTCACACAAGCAGTATCTGCCTAAGTTAGGCAGTAGAGGATGGCAGCACTTGTGACATGCCAGCTCTGTCAGCCTTTCAGTACAGCAATACCAGAGTTCGGTTTCTTGATTCTATGATTCTCGTACATTTTGGGGAACTGCCACAGAATTTCTAACCTATGAGATGCATTTTAATAATCAGTTCCTAGAAGTTTCACTGACAGTATTCTTTGGACACAAGGTTAAGCAGGTGCCTAAAATTTAGCCATTACTACAAAAGAGTCAGAGCAAGTCAGTGAAAGCACTGTACTGGTTCTTTCCTAAGTGCCTAGAATGGTTCTTTGAACTTATGGCTGGCTCAGAAAGTTCTAACCTACAAAAAAATTATAAAAAAAAAATAAAAGGATTCATAAAACAAAATCTTTTGACAGTTAAAATAAAAAAGCATATATCCTTAATTTTAATACATAATTGTATTCAATGCTTCTCCTTTAGGAATGAAACACTCAAAAGTAAGAACTCGTATCAAAGAAGAAGATAATCAACTTCAGTGAAATGTAGGTGAAATGCCAACATTAAACTTAGAGAAAAAAAAGAATCAAAAATACTACCTAAATAATTACATGCAAAGAAATGCACACATACTGATACTGGGCCAAAATACATCATCTCCAGTTCAAAATGTGAAATCTTTACTTCCTCGGGCTGAATGGGAAACAAAAATATATATTCTGCCTAGACTCAGGTCTCCTCTAGTTACACAGAAATCAAAGCTGTCCATAGTGTGACACAACATGAAAATTAGTCTGTTACATCAGATTTCAGTTCAAACCTCAGTTCACAGCTTTGAGAATTCATATGGCAATACTTTGGTCTCACAGGACAAATTGCCTTCTCATTTTCAGTATTGTTCTTTCAGTACCACCATAACACTGCAATGGAGCTATAATGGATGAGGCCCAGTTCTATGTTTGACCAATAAATCTAAACATTTCAGTTAGTTTTGATCATTCTCTGCTAGAAGATCAAAAACACTACCTCCAAAAAGCTCGGGGAACACAATCCATTCCCTCCAGAAGCAGTTGGATCTAGTCAGCCTCCTCTCCTGCCCTCTGAAGGACACACAGAGAATATGCAGACCAAACAGCACTCTTCTCCATTTCTCATGGCAATCAGTGGAGTCAGTCTAGCAGGTAACACTTTGATTTCCCACAATAATGATCCAATGAAATGCTTACAGCTCAAGGACATCTGTCTATAGGAGCTGAAAATATCATTAGGGACACAAATCAGACACTTCTAGAGAGAGGACACAGTCACTTAATATATTGCTTTTCTTAAATGTTGACTTTTTTTTTTTTTTGCTTTTCAAATGCATTCAGCATACTAAAGAAAGATGTATCTTACTCCATAAGAATAAGGTTGATCTTACTCACTGAACTAATAAACATCACCAATTCTACCTTGGCAAAATCCATGAGGAGTTGCCACTGCCAGCAATTACTACTGACTAAGACACTCCAAGGAATGTAGACTTGAACCTAGTCCAAGAAGAAAAATGCACTTCAGTATTCTTCCTAGCTTTTAGGTCAGATAACATTATGATTTAAAAATAAAGCATGTTTCATTATCTAGAAGGGGTTCATTTGCTACTATATGCAATTCTGCTTTTTCTCAAGAACAGTATTCAATTGATTCACCTTCCCTCTTCCACAGGGACAGAAGCAACGCAGAACAGCACCCACGTGGAAATCAGTCCTTGTTCCCACATATTTTATCATAATTTGTAACACTACAAGATGCAGATGCAGTTTTTATTTCACTTAGGTTTCAGGGGTTAAGCATCCTTTTTTCACCAGTGTGTATGAATTGGAAATTTTGATTCTGAATTATTATTAGAAAAACCCAATTGTAAATAAGATTCATGGAAATCTCTTTCACATAATCTACTTTATAAAACTCCTGTTCAGATTAATCTAACTACCTATACATGGATACAGCAGGTATATCTGACTTTTAATGCACAAACCCCACACATAGTTATGGTGACTTGAAGCATTCCTCCAGCATGTTCCCATCCTTCCAGCCTCTTATCCCTTCTTTGCTTAGAATGTGTAATTTAGATATCTTTTCAGGAGAGTCCCAGAATGCCAAAGCTTTGATCATGTGTGAGGATAAAAGAATGAAATATTTCTATTTAACCAATACAATTTGTTCTAAACACAATCTTTCCCTTTTAAATGACATGCATTTCCAAATATGTATTTTGGTGATGATTCCTATAATTTAAAAACAACACAGTGGAAACCTTTGTGAAGCAGCACTTAAAAAAAAAGATAACTGCCTTGTCTATAGTCTCCCCTGTCTCTTTGGAACTAGCAATCCCAGTGCCTAGGATAGACCTGTACATTGTATGTAATGGAGCAGCCAGACTAAATATTGTTCCATGCCACTGCAGCTGGACTGCTTCTGTTACTCCAGTTAGTTCATTTAGCAGGAGATTAAGTATCTCCACATTGCACAGAAGAGACTGAAGGCCAAGTCCCTTGGTAACTTTAAAGAGAGTCCAGGCACAGAGGAAATTCCTTGCAGATAAAATACAGCTGTCGAGACTATAAACTTTCCAGTTTTTCTATTCCCTTCGTTTCCTCAAAGGGAGAAGAGGGATGAGCCTGGATAATTACACTGTCTTTTCAGCATAATTACCCAGCTTTGTCACTGCTTCACATGTAATTATTAGTATTGCCCTATAAGTAAACAATATGTACATGATATCCCTGCAATGCGTGAGAAAGTATTGCCTTATATACAATCTGTTAGATGGAGTAAAACTGTAAAATGCATCCTGTATCTGAACCTATACCATGCTGTCAGATACTTTTGGTTAAAATGAATTTGTTTGCTTTTCATTACAAAGAACCATTAAAAAATAATTTGCACAGTGCTAAAAGGATTCATTATTGAAGGGATTCCTATGCAATGAACAATGTGTCTAAATACCTGAATCATTACAGACAGCAAGATACTGGCCTTAAGACTGCTTGGAAACATCACTACATGTATGTCAGTATTGCAAAACTGCCTGTGGTGGCTTAACTCCAGTAGGCAGCTCAGCCCCACCCAGCTGCTCACTCACTTCCCCTCAGTAGAACGTAGAAAGAGAATCAAAAGAGTAAAAGTGATAAAACTCATAGATTGAGATAAAGACAGTTTAATAGGTAAAGCAAAAGCTGCATGCACAAGCAAAGTAAATGAAGGAATTAATTCACTGCTTCCCATCAGCAGGCAGATGTTCACCATCTCCAGGACAGCAGAGCTCCATCACATGTAATAGTCTTTTGGAAAGGCAAAAGCCATAATTCTGAACGTCCTTCCTTGCTGCTTCTTTCCCACAGCTAAGCATATCATACGGTATGGCAACATTCCTTTGACCAGTTTGGGTCAGCTGTCCCAGCTGTGTCCCCTCCCAGCTCCTTGAGCATCCCCAGCCCAGCAGGGCAGCATGAGAAGCCCAAAAGCCTTGATGCTACATAAGCACTGTTCAGAAATAACTAAAACATCGCTATTTTATCAACACCATTTTCAGCACAAATCCAAACCACAGCAACTAACAAGCTACTATGAAGAAAATTAACTCTATTCAGAAAAAAAAGTACACTTCCAAAGAAGAGTATCAGTATATTAAATGTTCTTTGCATAAGTGCTGATGACTTCATGTGGAAGGGCACACAAAACTGTTGAGAACGAGGTCCTCCATGTTCTTTTGTGACCTTCGAGACAAGTCAGTTTTAGAAATGTTCGGTCTGGCTGCTGTCCTATACTGAAAAGTCACCAACAGAGGACAGAGTTCACACAGAATGTTTCCCTCATATAGCAGTCAGCAGTGTAGGTACTCTCTGGGTTTGATGTTGTACCAAGGCCATTAAAATTAATAACTATAAATGCCCTACTTTAAACAATTTAGTTTCATCACTTTCAGAAATAATTTCTGTGTTCGTCTTCCAAAAAATCCTATAGCAGTGAGTTTTAGATTTTACTTATCAGTTGTAGGAAAAAGCACTTCCATGTCTTTGTCTTAAACTGCTAAATGAAGTTGATGCTCCTTAGTTTAGTGTAACAAGAAAGAGTGATCATTTTCTATTTTGTATATATTTTCACATTTCTTCACAGTTGTCTGTCTCCCAAAGGAAAGAATACTAACTTACATTGTCTTTTCTAACAGCATAGCTGCTCCATGCCTCTGGTTTGTATGTGGTTAAATTCCCTGTACCCTTTCTAGTTCTGCTTCACCTTTCTATGATAGAATGAATGAATCTTGCACATTGTATTCTAATGAGCTTGTGCAACATGTAATTGTGGTAGCTTAATGAAGTTTCGGTGTTTGTTCTCAACACCTTACCTCTAAATTTTCAACATCTACTTCTTCTTTTCAGTGTTCAGTATACTTTGTTTTGTCTGCAAACTTCGTCGCTACAGTACTCATCTCACTTACTCAATAGTTTTATGAGTTTGTGAAATTAAAATTTATGAATATGCTGAACCGCACAAGCTCAGCACAGACTTCTGCGGGACTTTATTTGCAACTACACACCACTGTAAGAACAAATCATTGATTTCTAACTAGCAATCTTTTAATAAGGTGGCAACACAAATCTTTGTTGAAGGAATTTGTCATGATCTCTTTCCCAGTTCTAACTGCATTGTATCATCTGGATCGTCATTATCCCATGTTTACTGACACATTCAAAGAACTCTAGATTTTTGACTCACGACATTCCTCTAGTTTCCAATACATTTTGGTGCATATTGCATATATTTGTCTGTGTCTACTAATTCTACCCTTTATAACAGCATCCATCAAATTGCTTAATGCAAGTGTCAGGTATCTTGGTAGGCAATTCACAGAATCATCCTGAAAAAACATTTTAAACAATAGCATTACATTTTCCACCTGCTACTCATTCAAAATGGTAAGTTGCACACTACTGTTAGTAGCTCAGCAACTTTATATTTAATTTCCTTAGGACATTTGGATGAAAGCCATTAGATCATAATGATTTCTTACTATTCATTTTATTGAGTTGCTCCAAAACATTGTTTATTGACACTTCAATTTGAGACGGTTCCTCAGATTTATCATCCATAAACAGTGACTCTGGGGTAGATATTTTCATGACCTTCTCTGTGGTGAACATAAATGCATACAATTAATTCAGATTTTCCACATAGGGGCCTTATTACACTCAGTGACTTTGATTACCTTACCATTGACATTCTCTGGCAGACTTTGAATTCTTGGGGGGGGGGGGGGGGCGTTCAGAGCGTTGTTTGGAGGTTTCCAGTCGCAGGTTGTCCAACAACATTTTTTTGGCTTATTTCACTCACATTTATTTTTC